>PPHD01019447.1:0-14098 GCA_002909625.1 Bambusicola thoracicus | reverse complement strand
TGGTGAGGCCTCACCTGGAGTACTGCGTCCAGATTGGGAGTCCTCAGTGCAGGAGAGATGTGGACCTCCTGGAACATGTTCAGAGGAGCGCCACAAAATGATCCAAGGGATGGAATGCCTCTCCTACAAGGACAGGCTGAGAGAGCTGGGGCTGTTCAGGGTACAGAAAGCAGGGCTGTGAGGTGACCTGAGAGTGGCCTTTCAGTATCTAAAGGGGAACCACAGGAAAGAAGGGAACAGACTCTTTAGCGGGGTCTATGGTGATAGGACAAGGAGAAATGGTTTCAAACTAAAAGAGGGTGAATTAAGATTGTATATAAGAATAATCTTTTTTACAATAAGGGTAGTGAAGCACTGACACGAGTTGCCCATAGATGTGGAGGATGCCTCATTCCTGGAGACACTCAAGGTCAGGTTGGACAGGGTCTGAGCAACCTGATCTAGCTGCAGGTGTCCCTGTTCATTGTAGGGGAGTTGGACTAGGTGACTTTTAAAAGTCACTTCTAACTCAGCCAAAGCTGTTCAACAGTATAGCGACAAATGGCCTGTGCTTCTGAACTGAACCTATGAAGGACCTGGTAGTCTCTCACTGCTTTCTGAGAGTCTCTAAGATTCTGTATGATCACAGTGACAACCTCCTGTCCCCGCCGTGCAAATCTGTTGAGTTTGGTGACAACACTGACATGCAGATATGTTGCTATCTGCCAGCCATGTGGCTACGCCATTCTGAGATGATTAGGCCACGGAGAAGAAATCACTAGCTACATGCAGTATATGCAGTGGTGTCACCTCGTTTCTCTGCTAATCAGTGGTAGAACCTGAGGGAATGGCATGAAGCTGCAATAAGGGAGGTTCAGGTTGCACATCAGGAAAAGGTGCTGCACCAGAGGGCGGTGGGCACGGAACAGGCTCCCCAGGGCAGTGGGAACAGCCTCAATCTGCTGGAGTTTAAGAAGCATCTGGACAACACTCTCAGACACTGGGTTTGAATTTTGGATGGTGCTGTGTGGGAGCTGGGAGTGTGACTCAATAAACCTGATGGGTTCCTTCAAACTCAGGCTGTTCTGTGATTCCATCACGCTAGCTGAGCAAATCCCTAAGATGCAAACCACTGAAGGATGGGAGAGGGCCAGTTTTCAAACAGGGAGGACATGGGTGCATGTGGGAACCCTGGTGGCAAGACACTCTTGTGAAACAGCATGTAGAATAAGGACAGGGGTTTGAGGAATGATTATAGCAAGCCGCATGGAAATCCCCTAAACTTCCAACTACATAGATGGAGATTTGATAACCCTTTCTGTCCCTGGAAATTGAGCCCTTACTGTTCCAGTTTACATAAATAGAAGTAAAAATGGGTCTATGCTTTGCTCCTGAAGGGCAGCTTGGCATTTCAAAAGCCCTGTAGTCTAAAGCTTCATCCACAACAGCCAATTGGTTCAGAGCCTTGGTGAGATTTTGAAACAAATCCCCCAGCAGTTCTCATGCAGGATTTGGTCTGGGTTTCAGGGTGACAGTTTGGTGTACACTGATTAAATTCTTTCTGAAACACAAGCAACCTCTACTAATGCTCTCCATCCCCTCACAGGGACATATAGCTCCAATAAGATGAATGATTGTCCTTCGTGCAAGGCAACAAACTAAATCAAACTCCTCTGAAATGCCTGTAGAGCAGCTGAAGGGATTTCATCATCAACAACTTAGATCTCCTCATCTGTATCCACCATGCTGAATTATTTGCCAGGGAAAATGAAATGTTAAGTGAGAAAAGGGCAGTAATTGGGTCCTAATTACCTGCACTGTTTTTGTAAACGAACATAGTTGTTTCCTGACTACTCTCCTCTACACTAATCACAGCTGCATAGATCCAAGGAGGCCCACTGCATGCTTAGCGTGAGGAAAAAGACCTCACACTCCTCAGTGAGTCTCAAGTTCTTGATTTACAGTTCCTCTGAACGTTATTTGGGTGGGAGTGAGCCAAAGGAGGCTTTCAATTTAAATGAACACATGTAGGAATTTGCTAAGCTACCTGCACTGGTGTGTAACCTGTCACTGGAATCAATTACATTAGCAGAGAAATTCAGTTAAAAATCAGTTCTGCATTAAAAGGACTCTGGGGGAGTCCACAGAAATATTACTTGGGTTGAAGCAGTTATTTACTATGCCCTCACAAGTATTTTGGTTTGCTAGTGTGTCTAATGAGTAATATTTGACTTCCATACCAGGAAAATCTTCTGTAACTGTAATATAAAACAATCAGCAGACTCATGAATAAATACATTGGGAAAATAAGCATGGCTTTTGTAAAGAGAAACCATGAATCACAAGTGTGGTTATGTTCTTAGAGAGAGTGTGTAGAACTGAACAGTCCTGAATGAAAGAGAAGTGCCTGGGGGAACACGGGTAGAGCAAATAGGTCGCAGAATCATAGAATCATAGAATAATTTGAGTTGGAACTGATCTTTAAAGGTCATCTACTCTAACTTCCTGCAATGAACAGGGACACCTATAGCTAGATCAGGTGCTCAGAGCCTGTCCAGCTTGACCTTGAGTGTCTCCAAGTCAGCAGATGCCTAAGGTCCAGCTCCTCCTTCTTTCACTATAAAGAATTGCACCAACATAAACCCATGGGCAGAAGGCTTTAGAAAACATCTGAAAAAAGAGATGAACAGCTGTACAGTAAGAGTGATGCCCTAAGAGTGATTGGTTTCCATACAAAATAAGCTTAAAATTATGGGACTCCTTTTCACAGGATGGTCTTGAAAATCTAACAGGTTTCAAGCAGAAATTGGGCAAAGTGATAAAAGGAAAAAAAACAATAAATATGGTTAAATACAAAGTCACTGAGTCAGGGAGACCTTCAGATGCAGATTTCAGGGACGGATCACAGTCCTGTCTTCTTTTATGCAACCTCTTCTTGGTTGCTGTCAGAGTGCCCCAGGCTGGGCCCTTCTTCATTCTTGATTGTGTATCCATCCTTACGCCTTTATTGCACAGTGCTGAGGAAATATCTTCAAACTGCTGGAGTTAGCTTTGTGGAGCACCAAGGCTAAGGGTCACTCAGATTCTTATCTCCTCTCCTGGTAACCGGTTTTAGCTGTTGTCAAAAAGTAAGGCAGACGACCTTTTGTCCAAACTATCAAGCCTGTTCCAGTCTCTAATGCCCATTTCAACAAACCACATCAGATAATTTTATTTTAAACTGCGCAAGCCCATAAGGACAGCTGCTGTGACAACCCTGGTGTGAGATCTTGCTTGCATCAACCCCAAGCTTTTATCATGCTGTGGAATTATTCCAGCATAAATATGCAGGGGAGGGAATGATGTGTTGACATAGGTGCAGTCGTGCTAGTGATTATTGACTCTGAACGTGGTGTGAGCAAAACCCCGAGTCTCCCATTTAAGCTAAACTGCTGTGTTCAGTTTTGGAGCTGACCCAAAACAGCAGCCTGTGCGAGGAAGGAAGGAACACACTGGAATGGAAATTTTGCTCAAACTGAGCCTGTAGCACTGCAAACAATTTTATTCTCCCTTATAAAACCATTGGTGTTTCTGCAGGCTACACAAAAATTTGCAGTTGCTAGACAAGAAGATTAAAACCAGGCCTTGGTACAAAGAAAGGCTGTTTTAAAGATGCCTTGGTATTATGAAGATACTACTGTATTACAGACTTGTATGAATGTATAATTTCTCCAAAGACATTATTCCATCGGACAGTCACCTTTCTCTCCACCTTAAACTAATCCAGGAGAAGAAAATGGGGAAGGGCTCTGCCTAGAGCTGGGCTTTCCAGAAAGCAGAGGAATGGAAGTAGAAGCAGAAGGTTTTATTTTCCTTTCTGCAGCACTGCAAACCTCATTCCTATAGCGAAATTAATACAATTTTCTAATTGAAATGGGCATTATAAGAGCTACTGGAATGGAGAGAAAATTAAATATGCGTTTAACTGTTGGTTTTAATATTTAAAAGACTTTCAAGGAAACTTACGGTGCTCTCTTATGACTGACATTTCTAAAAAGAATGCCAGGATTCCTATGGGAGCAAAATACCTTTAGTCTATACAGCGAATGTCAGAAGTGTATGTCTCAGTCCTGATGTATTTTTGATTCCAGAACCATATTTTCATAGTATGTCAGACATGCTAAGAAGTTGCCGACAAATGTGTTGACAGAAGAAATATGAGTTGAACTCCCGTAGACCGCCTCCAGAATACCAATGAGTAGACTGAGCCATCACAAATATCCAGAAAGACCTGATGCGTGAAAAAAGCCCTGTTGCTGAAAGTTGTCTGATGAACATACCTGTCAGACTCTTGTCTTTATTTCCTAAAGTCATAGTTTAAAAAATAGATTTTTGCAGCCACCTGCTCCCAAAAGGCAATCCAATAATATTATGCTCTCCAGAAGTAGCTTCAGCTGGAGAAGCTCAAAGTACCTCACAGATAATCCCCAAAGCTTTGGGTGAAATCGGCAGACCTACTTCAAGGCGGATGAGAATGATTTAGGATTGCAGCCCAAAGACACCTACCATTTTCACAACAAATCTGCTGACTTCCAGGTTCGTGTCTCCTGCTTTCCCACTTAACGGGGAGCAAGGAGAAAATATGGGGCAGTAAGAAAACATTAACATCAGCAGAGCACACAGGAATGATGCAGTTTTCTTTCATGCCTCAGCGGTGGCATTCTACAATAATTAAATGTAATTCACAAAGGAAGAAAATAACCAAGACATTTTCCCATCTTTTGCTTCCCTCCATGCCTAAGAACAGATCTGGAAGTGCTTTTGTCTCACTTGTCTTCAAAAGGAAGCCCTTTTTTTTTCTGATCAGTTTAATATATTGAGATAGGACCTGTGTTCTCTCATTTTGGGGAGTGATTCAGCGATCTCTGATTTATATTGCAAAATTTTCCAACCTTTGTTAAAAAGGTAGGGACATAATGACTTTCTAACAAAGACTTTTTCTGAGCAGCGTCTCCTCAGGTGTATGAATGGCAATTAAGTGAATCAAATGAAAAAAAAAAAACCTGCAGAATTTCTGCGCCTGGTGGCAAGATTTGTGTTCGGTATATTGAATTTCAGTAGCATTTTAAAAAGCTAAAAATCGGCTTCCCTTTCAGACATTTCATTTGCTTGTTGTCTTTGATGTCAGTTTTCCAGTCTTTGAAAGATTTTTAAATGAAATGCAGCTTACCAGAGTCCATAATTTCTAGCTAAATAGACAAGACTTTGTTCCAAACTCTTCAGCTGTAGTTGGAAAGAGCTCTCTGTGCATGTTGTAAATAGTTCTCCTTAGGGAATGTCAATGCCCGTCCCTGGTTTCAGTGCTGATCTACAGTATCCTATGCACCATTGTTTCTGTTCAGTCTCCAACACAAGTCATGATAAATTCCATTTTTTATAAGTCTTTTGGATTCCCAGACCAAGAAGCTGAACTTCCAGGCTGTCAGATCTGTGGCTCATGAAAACATCAAGGAGATCCAAGAATCAAGATAATTTTAAGAATCAAATGATAAATAAGAATACAAGGTGTACTGTATCTCTTGGATTTTTACATCTGTGCATTCTTAGCTTGCGTTTCTAAGCATTCCTCTTTGAGAAAGGGAATGATGGAAACTCTCCATTCTTTCTTTAAATCTTCTGAAATACTCGGGGCCAGCTGTCTCAACCCTCTCTGACAAAACAGTGCAAACTCAGAAAGCTTCAGCTTATTCATACAGTGCAGTCAGTTGGAACAAAAAGTAATGTTTCTTCTACTCCAGAACACAAGGCATAGGAAGAGCAGCTGAGGGAACTGGGATTGTTCAGTCCGGAGAAGAGGAGGCTCAGGGGAGACTTTATCACTCCCTACAACTGGCTGAAAGGAGATCGCGGCGAGCTGGAGGTCAGCCTCTTCTTGCAGGTAGAACACGAGGTAATGGCCTTAAGCTGCACACAGGAAGATCCAGGTTGCACGTGAGGAAAAATTTCTTCTTAAAAGGAATGGTGAGGTGTTGGCACAGGCTGCCTAGGGAGCTGGTGGATTCACCATCCCTGGAGATGTTCAAGAAAATGGTAGATGTGGCACTGAGGAACATGGTTAGTGGGCATGGTGGGGATGAGTTGGGCTGGATGTTCTGAGTGGTCTTTTCCAACCTATATAATTCTGTGATTCTTACCAGCACTCCTGATCAAGTTTATCTGACATATGTGGAGCAAACAAATTTATGTTCATAATGCTAAGATAGATGCCAGTCATCATGAACTGCTCCTGGGGATCATGCTCACTGTTGCCCCAAATTTCAGATCCTAGCAGAGATGTTTCTATAGTCATGAAATCCCTCTTTGTTGGACTGGCAATGAAGAGCTTCACAAGGAACAGTGTTTTATGCAAAGTTCTGAATTCAGCCAACACAGATCCTGGGCAACAGCAATGGGAAGACATCCCATACAAATTCTGACAAGGTGAATGAGTAGGAGAAATGAGGGATTAAGACAGGTTGCAATAGACAATAGGAGATGCTCTCATATTTGATATGTTTGACTGCTTCTGTTTTACCTGTGATAATATCACAAAACCTTCAGCATGGGCACAGTATGTGTTGGCCACTGAAAAAATAAGGTCCCATTTTTTAAAATGAAGTTTTAAACTGCTGCAGCCTCTGGAGATGCTGCGCTATAGCTAACAGTTATTAAAGGTAAGATTAACATGAGGGAATTTGAACAGTCATGGAAATAAGACAAAGCCATGCAGAATTTCAAAGGTGAGGCCTGAAAGCTCAGAAGGAAATTAATCACTACCATTATTATTATTTGTTTATATTGGGCCATAAGTGCATGTGTCAAATCTATAAAGCAGAAGTCAGAGGAATCAATATTTTCTTATTGCATTTATGTATTTTTGTCAAAGTCTCATAAATTGCTGCCATTTTGGAATCAGATTTTGAACTTCCTGCCAAATCCAGCTGTTGTGCATTGCTAATAGAAAGCATCACTTCCATTTATTGCTAGGCATAAAATTGAGAAACTAACCATAAAAGGATGCTCAGCACTGTAACTCTGACAAATCCATCTCAATGAAGGCTGTTATCTAGGGATATATAAATATTGAATGGGAGATGCTTGTTTCCTTTCAGCACATTCTTCTGGGTAATCCATTTGGTACCGCAATATCAAAAGCTTTACTTTATGTATTAGATTCATTTCTTTGGTCTCTGCTTGCTCTGCCTGTGGTTTGCCTTCCCATTAAGCTAGCTGTGTTTCTATTGTAAGCACCATGGGTAGGAGAGAGAGTTATTAAAATACACCACATCCTTAGCAGGTCTTTCCCAGCCTGCCACTTGCCTGTAAGAGCTGCCACTTTTTTAAACAGCTTTTCTAATTACTGCTGGGCTCCTTGCATGAGAAGATAGGCCAGTTCACCTCTAAGGCACTCAATGGGAGCCCAGTGATTGCAAAGAGTAGAAGCCATGCAATGGGTGTGAATGTCAGGAGATACAGGAAAATCTTTAACTCACATACTGAAACTGCTGGAACTCCAGCAGATGATGCACATTTGAGCAGCCATCTGTGTGTGAAGCTCTCCTCTGCAAGGGGAAGATGTATTTAGATTAAATATGTCAGACTTTCTCAGGGGATGAAGAGATTACATGAAGCTGGGATGGAGGGACTGCTGTGCTACAAATAGACTCCTTGAATATGTCAAGAGATAACTAACCAATTTGCTGTGCAGACAGGCACACGAGAAAGCCACACAATCACTCCTATTGTTCATACCTGGTGATCCCATTTAAGTTTCTGGCTTTGGAGGGCTTCTTTCCTCCACCCAATCTAGTTGCCCAAAACAGAGATGGTAATTGAAGATGGAGAAAAATTCTGAACTTGTGATTTGACAGTTGGCCATTGGAGTCCCAGTAGTCCTGTGTTCCTGCAAGTAAGGCAAAATGTCTGTTTGATGACTTTTGCTGCTAATGCTTTCCTGCTGAGTTATCAAATCCATTTTGGCCTTACAGTCTGCTTTGTTGAGAGGAGTTTTCATTCTGAAGATTAGATTTATTGCCTTTACTTATGCATATAAAATTAATCCAAGGGCGTGATTTTCTTTTCTGCTCAAGTATGTGAAATCAGGGTAATATCAGGGTGTACAGCATCAGCTCTGGCACAAACAGTACGAGAAGGAGCGCACAACAGAAACACATACAGAGAAATAAGGGTTTTCTTGGTTTAAGCTTGAAATGGTCGCTTCATATTTCATAACTCTCACAAAATCTGAGGGCTTCAGAAAACTTCTACAAGTGTCATTCAGTAGATATCCTAACAAAACTCAAAGGTGGGAAGCAAGAAAAGAAGAGACATGTAGAACTGTCTGTCAGTCTAAAGACTTACTTATTTCTGGCTGTTCTGGTGACAATTTGTGCAAACAACACACACCATTTCCCCCTTTCTGTGTCCTGTTATTTGTATAGCATTGTCTGAAAACTCCTTGGTCTGAACTCTCTAAGACTACTTGGTTTCCTCCTGTGGGGAAGTGCTGCACCGTAAAGCACCGTTGAATGTGTGGTGCCACTGGATACTATTATAAATTAGGAATATTAGTAACGGGCTGCATATGTTGAAAGTTTTAAGAAGGTGCTATTTTGTAAATGTTTAAACAGATGTACCAGGAATATATTTATATTTTTATTGTCTGACCATCTGCAAAGCCAGGTGTCCAAACTACATGACTTAAGAAGACTAAAACAGAAATGTATAGAGCTGAAACATTTGGAAACTGATGAACTCACTTAAACTAGCTCCATATAGTTTATATAGACATATATATAACATAACTGTATGGGAGATCTGAAGTCCGGTGTCTTTCATGTACCTAGAAACCTTGCATTTCTATGCTAGGATAACGATTTTTTCGTAAACTGGAGAGAGTCAAGGGCTATGAAGATCTTTAGAGGACTCGAGTGCATGTTGTAGGAGAGAAGCAGTGGGAAATGGCTTTGTTTCTCTTCCAGGAGATTAACAAGGATGTGACATCAGCTTTCAGATTCTCAGAGTGGCTTATACAGGAGATAAAGCCATCCTATCCTCAGAGTTGCATTGGTCACACACTGGATGTAAGAAAATTCTTGGGAAGTTTCAAAACAGTGGGCCATGGCCCAGAGCAAGATGATTTAATTAGGAATCTAAGCTAGCTTTGTACAGGGTACCTAGAGACCTCTGAAAGTCTCTTCAACATAAACAGGCCTGTAGGTCTGTGCTTTTGTGATGTGAAGCTCCTCTTTCTTATACGATGCTTATTTCTCATGCACAGCCTATTCTGGCTGCCAGAATAACTGAATATCTCAAAACGCTTATTATACCTCACGGCACCTGATAGGGAGTGGCAGTGTTATTATTTCATTAGGAACGCGAGGAATTCATGTCAATCTTTTTTCAAAAGGGGAATTCATTATGGCTACCTTTACCCCTTTGTTAGGAGTCTGATTGAATTGCAGCTTCACTAACGACCCCAAAGCAAACCTTCTTTGCACAAAATCACCTCCTCATCCAGGACTGAGAGTATAAGATCTCTTAGAGCTGGATTGGTATCAAAGCTAACTTTCCATCCCTTTAATGCTGAACAAAAATTTCTGAGTAGGAAATAAAAGACTAATTCATGGACTTGTCTCATTAATCACTACCAACCTTCAGAAGACGTTTGGGGCTGCTCTCTTTGTGGCTTTGAGGAGTGAATTCTACTTCATTTCATTTATATATTTATGAAAGGGTCTTCCAAGTTCATACCAAATTCCACGCTTCTTCCCATTCTTGAAATATTAAAACTTCGGAATTAGTACTTGTTAGTGGGACATTATCCATCCTTAGAGTTCCTATGTGCTGAACTTGATGTCCACAGCTATAAGCTGGGCTACTGCTAGTGTTACTGGAGGTTCCAGTCAGCTAGCAGAAGCCTGGCAGAAGAAACAAAAGATATTTACTTCCAGGAACATCTTTTGAGAATTGGCTATTCAAATTTGGCAGCCTTTAATTGCTTCTGGCTTAGATGCACTGCAGCATAATAGCTGTAGCTTCACTGCATCCACCCCTCTTCATTCTGGGAACTAGCTGTTTCCTCTGTCCTATATTGTGTTCTCACATGATGAGAAAATGGCTAGATGTATTACTTGTGTGTTCAGATAAAGCATTTTAGTACATATAATGTGAAACCATGAAAATATTTGTGGATTCCCCTGTTTTTGCTTGTTTGCTTGCTTGTTTTCCTGGGTGGGGGGAGGGGGGAAGAGAGGATGACAAATAAAATGCCCTGGGAAGCTCTTGCTTACAATGAGATGTGGACAGTGTAGGGAAGACAGTGATATGAGGAAGCCCTTCTATGTGTCTCTAAGTCCATAGATATGACTTTCAGGTGCATTTTACATAGATTTATATGAATTAGACCATTCTTAGGAAGTTCTGACATGAAGAGGGGTTTAGTAAAGGTCAGCAAAGGACAGTAACTCAGACAAATGGAAAATTTCTTCCTTCCACATCAAGAACTCGGCAACTTCTTTTCCCTTCTGTTCAGTCAATGCCAATAGGAACTGCACAGACTACACAACTCTGTGAAGTTTGTGCTGTTTGTGGTCTGTTACTGTGATGTGGTCTACAGCCAAGTCTGAATCGTTTGTGAGTCACTATAAGACCCCCCAGGGGTTGGGATGCTGCTTGCTAGCCTCAGGTGAAAGCTCACTTCAGCCTCATGCAGTCATGTGAATTTCATTCTTTTATCCTGCACTTGCTAATAATAGAGACTAATAATTTCAGTGTAGAAATAAATTTACTAAGCTGGAAGGAGTACAACTAGATGAAGAAGGAATTTTTTTTAGAGATCCATTAGAAAAAAAAATAATGTAGGAAGAAAAGGACTGATGGCAAATTAACATTTTAATCTATGCTACAGTCATTAAAATCTTAGACAGCCTAATTTCTGTTTCTCTTTGCATGACCCCAGCAGGCCAGTAAGTGTATTTCTTTGGTAATTATTTCTGTGGGCTGACACAAGGATCATAGAGTCAAGTCCCTTTGGAGCGAAACAGCTGAGCTCTCTGAACCTGCATGAAGATTTCACAATGGACAAGCTATCCATTTGGCCAAAATATGAAACTGCTGCGTGCTCGTACAGCTCTGCTCAGAGGAAGACAGTTCATGTAATTGGAGCACAAGTCTTACGAGGAGCGGCAGATGGAACTGGGATTGTTCAGTCTGGAGAAGAGGAGGCTCAGGGGAGACCTTATTGCTCTCCATAACTACCTGAAAGAAGATTGTGGAGAGGTGGGAGTCAGCCTCTTCTCCCATGTAACAGCAATAGGATGAGAGGGAATGGCCTCAAGTTGCTCCAGGGGAGGTTCATATTGGATATTAGGAAAAAATTCGCCAAAAGAGTGGTGAGGTGCTGGAACAGGCTGTTCAGGGAGGTGGCAGAGGTACCATTCCTAGAACTGTTCAAGAAACATGTAAATGTATTGCTGAAGGAACATGGTTTTGTGGGCAACGCTGGTAGTAGGTGGATGGATGGATTAGATGATCTTACAGGTCTTTTCCAACCTTACTGATTCTATGATTCAATGGTTCCTCACAGAGAGTATTGTGGGAATGGCCAACAGCAAAAGCCATGTGCTGGGCAGAGTGATGGTGTTTATGCCCAGCTGGTGTTACTCTGAATTACTGTGCTTCTCTTATAAAAACTTGGACAGTTTAGCTTCTGTTGTCCAGCAAATCAGAGCAGAGCAGAGTAAATCTGTCATTTGGGGCTATTTTCCCTTTTGGCTTTGCCCTTGCCACTGTCCTCCAATCTATGTGTCAGGCTGAGGGAGGGATACTGCCAGGCACAAAGAGAGAAAGGACAGCCAGCTGGTAAGAAATACATCCATCCTTTTGTTCAGGTGTCAGGTGAATCCCATCTGGAAGGGTTTGATATAGACAGTAGTTTGACTTTTGCTGGAATAACTTAATAGACATTTAGGCAATACCTCAAAGTATGGGAAAAGGGTCACTTTGGTGTCCATGAGCTTTTGAGAATTGCATGTTTCCTGGTAGTTCAGAGAGCTTGGGGGGGATGAGATTTGCATTACTCTTAGGCAAAATTCAGCTTTCAATTAACAGCTGTGTTACAGAATCGGACAAGGCATACAGGATAAATGCCTGGGGTAGGAATTTGGCCAAGTGACTTAATGACCTCATTTAAACTAGCCCATTCTTCTTCCTGAACAGCACAACCACTTGGCAGCAAGTCACTGCAGTCACAGACCGAGCTTTGCTGTCAGCAGAGAGCCCTTTAGCTGAGCAGCAATTTGTACATCACAACTAATTGTGTACACCATGTGGTGATGTCCTGACAATACCCATGGAAACAGCCTCCCTGCATCCACTTCCATCTGAAGGACACTGTACTGTTGCACACAGAAGCAAAAACACAAGCAGAGCTAGAGTTAGTCTAATGTGAAACTCATTCAAACCTCCCAAGTACAATCAAAAGAGAAAACAAAATAAAACCCCTAATCATTTTTCGAAAGAGCCGGTGTCCCAAACAGATTCCTGTAGGTGCCTGTAATTTTGGAGTAAAACTTAACTCCCAATCTTCTGATCCTTTCAAAACTGTGGTATGCAGTGTAATCTGAATTGACATCTACACACCCATCTATCAATGCTCTTGGAACCCAGGCAGTGCAGTTCTGCTCTGCAGATATAGGGCATGACTCATTCGCTAATTAGAAAGGACACTGAGGCTGTGTGAAATTTTATTGCTCTGAGTACTTCCATTTGTGGGTCAGGCATGATCAGCAGACCATGAGACTTAGCAGCTTGGGAATATGTAACAATTAATAATGAAATACAGCTGCATTCATTTGTAATTTGTAATGTGTTATTATCTAGTAGAGGCAGGGGTTTTGTAAATACATGACAGGAATTTTATACAAAAGGCAATTTCAGCAACACAAACTTTAAACCGCTTGCAGTATTTTACCACTGAATGTTTTTTTTTAGGGCTAAACTCTCCCTGAGTACAACAGTCAACCCAGAGATGTGAATTCTGTCCTTAATCCTAAAGGACTTGCTCTGTTTCTCTGTGTTCTCTCTCCAGTAGATGCCTTCGATGGAATCAGCATAAAACAAGTTATAAGAATGGCAGCATTTCTATGATTGTACAGTATAGAAGTTGAAAAACAAGGGGAGATCAAGTCTGCTATGTTCCATTTGTATGAAAGACAGTGTTAAATCACAGCCCAGTGTCTAAAGCCTATGTTTGAGAGGTATTATCTGAACACTGACATTTCTACCTCTTCTTATTTCACTTTCCCTCCCTGCATTTGTTTATCTGAGTCCCATTAATATTGATAGAAGTTGCACCTGAAAAAAGGGAAAGTAAACTGTACTTCTTCTTAATGTTTCTGGCAAAACTCTTCCCTTACCAGGGCAGACAGGCTTAACGTTGAGCTCATGAGTTAATAAATGGCAAAATACGGGTGGGTGTGTTAATCCTAACTGCTCCTTTTCACATATGCCCTCTCCCTATCTTCTCAAAAACACACTTTTGCTGTTCAGTGCAGTGGTTTTGCATTTCTTCAGACTTTTCACACTTCACACACTTCACACTTTTCTACACAGTGTACAGAATGCAGCGTACTTCTGCCTCAGATGGCCATTTCAGGGCCAGTTCTCTTCATAACTGATCTTGATGCAGGACTGATGTGCATACTAAGTAAGTTTGCAGATGATACTAAATTAGGAGGAACAGATGACTCCCTCAAGGGTAGAGAGGTCTTGCAGAGAGATTTTGACAAATTAGATACTTGGCCAATCACCAACTGGGTGAAGTTTAACAGAAGCAACTGCCAGATTTTGCACGTGTGATGGGGTATTCCTGGTTGTACGTACAGGCTGGGGGATGAGACGCTGGAGAGCAGCCCCTGCAGAAAAGGCACTGTGCGGCCTCACTTCCAGCACTGGGTGCAGTGTGAGTACCACAAGAACATAAAGCTATTAGACAGCATCCAGTGCAGGGATATGACATAGGGAAGGGCCTAGAGGGTGAGGTGTGAGGAGCAGCTGAGGGCCCTGGGTGTGCTCAGCCCAGAGCAGAGGAGCTGAGGGG
>PPHD01019446.1:0-14099 GCA_002909625.1 Bambusicola thoracicus | reverse complement strand
ATTTATGGAGTGGATTTTTGTTTAAAAAAAAAAAGAAAGAAAATTCATCATCTGGATAAAGAGGCCTTAGTTTGTCCTTAAAAGAAAATAAAGGCATATGCTTCTTTTTCATTTATATATGTTCTGTGATCATGTGCCATAATTTTGTTGGAAGGGATCTCTGGAAGTTGTCTCATCCTACACCCCCTACTCAAAGCATTAATGCTTTAAATTCTGCTGCTTTAGAACCTGAAAGCTTTATTACATTTTACCAATTGCATGCCCAGAGATCTGAGCTGAGTCCCACCATGTGAAGCAGATGCAGGCACATAGAAGGAGACACCGCCTGCTGTGTCGCTGCTGTAGTTGAGAAGAAACGTGGACAGAGGAGAAATGCTCATGGAAAAGTTAAAATTGCATTTGGCTTTGTTTCATAGCTCTTGCATCTTATCCTATTATCACAGAGGTATTTTAATGCCAGATCCTGTTCCCTTTCTCCAGACTATGCTCCAGTGACTTCAGCATTATGCAAGTCAGGTGGACGTGACTTAGCTCTACCTGTGTCACCATATCAAATTTGGATGCAAAGAAGTCAAACAGATGTGTGTTTTCACTGCTGGTGATTTGGTGCTGCATCATGTGCCCGTTTAGTTGAAAATAAGGTTAAAATTGGGAATAAACCTGCGATGAAGGGAAAAAGCATGCATTTTTGCTGAAGTTGAGTGTGTGCCCCAGAACTGCAGGGGAAGGTACGTGGTTTTGAGACCTATTGCTTGTGGTTTATACTCATGTGGCAGTGGTGGGGGTCTTACTTGCGTGCTTCTCCTATCCCTCTTTTTTTTCACATGGTTATAATGTTAGGACCAAATTCAGGCACTCCTGTGGATTCACTGTTGCCAGTATTTTCTATTTCTTAATGTCCTAGGTTTAGCTGGGTAGGGTTAGCCTTCTTCATTGTAGCTGGTAGGGTTCTGTGTTGTGGGTTTAGGCTGAGAGTAATGTTGACAACACACTGATGTTGCTGAGCAGTGCTTATACAAAGTCAAGGTCTTAGCTTTTCCTACTGCCCTGCCAGCAAGGAGCTGGGTGTGTGCAGGGAGCTGGGAGGGGACACAGCCAGGACCACTGACCCAAACTGCACAAAGAGATATTCCATAGCGTGACAACATGCCGAGCACAACAAAACTGGGGAGATTGGTTGGGGCTGCCCCTGCTCAGGGACTGGCTGAGCAGTCAGCAGGTGGTGAGCAGTGGTATTGCACATCACTTATTTTTTTTTTGTATTCATTTATCATTTTATTATTTACCCTTCCATTCTACCTTTTTTCCTGTTCTGTCTCCCTTCCTACAGGGTGGGCAAGAGTGCTGAGCTGCCCAGAGCCTTAAGCCACAGCACTTAAATAGCTCTGAAGGCCTGCACTTGGCAACTGGAAAAGTCAAGGTGCAGTGGGTGCAGCAAACTCTGCCTATATCCTGTGAGCAAAAAGCTGGAGATCTGATGGCATGGTTTGTACCCCCCTGTTTGGTTCTTGCTGCTTAGTAGCCTTCCGAGTAGCAATCACATAATCATAACATACAGTGATAACCACAAGATGTTAAGGTTTCCTGACGTTGCACTTTTAGGATTTGGTTTTGTTTTGCTTGATCTTGAGAGGAGAAGGAAAGAGTTTCCCAGGAAAGACTGCATAGCCTTGGGCATAGGCAGTGCTGCAGGGAGAGCTGGATTCTAGTTTAACGCCTACTCAGAGTTCTTGCAAGACCCTTGCCCTGGCACTTATCTCTAATGTTTTTTATCAGTGACAGCTAACTGTGTACTTATTTTCTGGCTGTCTGACTTGAGACCCAGAGCTTGAGAGCAGAGGGCCCCGTGGCTGGATCAACAGTCATGGACTCTATGGCAGAGGACCCAGCAGAGATTTCCATGGCTGCAAGTTCCAGTGTCCTTCCATAAAGGCAATCCCTTTCTGTTGTCCATTTATGAACAATTTCAGTCTTAAAATCATGTAATGCCTTTATAGCGGTTCTGTGTGTTGAGAGGCTTTGTTAAAACCCAGTGTTTAGTAATCTTCTGATTTCCATTCTCGCTCGAAGGCATAGTTTATTCATATTGTCTTGTTTGTGAGCCTGACAGAGATTAATAGTTTTTTCCTTCACTTCTTGCTAGGCTAAGCAAACTAAACCCTTATAAAAGATTTTTACCTTTTCTCATATAATTTAGATAGCTCGTGTCTTTACCTTCCCCAGCTGGAAATCCCTTTCCTGATGTCTGCTGCCTTAAATTTTACTCCTGTGTTATTGATGACCTGCAGAAAGATCGTGTGCTCACTGCCAGCTGGAATCACTGCTTTGGACATGCAGTCTATTGGACTGGGAAAACAGAGTCAAATTAGCAATCTTTTTCACCTTATGCTCTCTGCACCTTTGCTTGTCATTGGTAGAACATGGGCAATAGCCTTTGATTCAGGAGGTGCTGCAAATGGGAATTGAGTGGTAGTTGTGAAGTGTTCAAATACTGCGGCAATGAGTGCAGCGGAAGATGTTGTGAGGAGCTTTAATAATCCCGTCAGCAGAGCAGCTCTTGAATAAAGCACAAGGACACGCATTGCTCAGGGTGTGAGGAAAACCGCGTATTGAATCGCTCCTCATTACATGGGTGTCCTTCGTTCTGTGCAGGGAGTGAGGGAAAACAGTAGATGGTGGAGTAAACAGACTTCATCATCATTCATATGCACAGGGAAGAGAATGAAAATTTCACTGGCTTTTTTAATGTTATATTTCCTTACTCATCAGTTTTGACACATCATTTTGACATACACGTGGCGGATGGGTTGCTAACGTCTGGTGTGCAAATCCTGGTACTTCTCATGAAAAGGGCATATTTCTTGTAGGAAACAAAGGCTGCCTAAAGTGAGCCTTTATTTCATCCTCAGCTTTATTTGTTTTTGAACTTGTTTAAGTTCTTGATAAAAATGAGCTTCTAGCTGAGAGGCCAGCTTTCCTGCAGTGGCAAATTGGACAATATTGCTCCTGCTGTAACAGAGACATTGTTCTACTTCTATGTAAGGCATAGCATTTATCTCCCTGAAATTGAATTAGAGATAGGGGAGGTATCCAGGGACAGGAGAATGGAGGAGCTGGAGAAAAAATGTGCTTCATCGCAGGGATTAAGAAGTAACAACACTGTTAAGTAGAAGCAGCAGCTGTGATTATCCACTCGTGTTAACTGCTGCTTTTGCATTTCACCTTAATCTTTGCAGATTCTGCATGAATTGTTTCCATTCTGCAACAATCATCTGTGCATGAAGGAAAGTACAAAGATGTAAAGAAAGCCTGGGAGGTTTGGCAGCAGCAGATCTGCAGAAGGCACTGTGAGCCTTTGCCAACCTGGCTTCCTAAAAGAAAGTAACTGTGTTTGTCTTTCCCTAATCATACTGCTTTTGTTTTCATGGCAAGACGCTCTTGCATCCATGGTTTGTGTTGTCGAGCACTGCTGGCCTCTGTTAGAAATAAAGCGAGCGGAGCCAAGTGGCAAAAAATTGATTCATGCAATAGGAACATTCACTTCATTCCGTGTGAGCACCAGAAACAAAGAAAAGAAACCCCCACATGACACTTAACCTATGTATTCCTTCACAACTCTGATATCATCAGCGTTAATGTAAAACTCTACTGATTATCTTTTCTTTTTGTAATTTCAGTTTGGAAATTGATTGAAGAGTCTCCATTGCATTTAACATGGCATCGAATCAGTCATCTCCCTCAACAGAGGAGCAGGCTTCCTCTGAAATAGATGACCTCTTTCTATCACTGCAAGGTGGGTTGCCGTAATTTTCTGTGCTTACTTGATATGGATTTATGGTGAAATCTGTGACCGTGGGCAAGCTGAAGACAATTCAGAGGGACCAGTGAAAATATAAACCTGATGTTACAGTGTTTTCTGTTCATGACTGCATTACTTTGCTGGTGTTTCTTCTTTGTGGAAAAACATCTCAGCAATGAACTGAAAGGTCACAGCTCTGATAGTACTTTCTTGTGGTATTTTCAGAGCCATTGCCTTTTTTGGTGCATGTGGCATTGCGGGTTCTTACACTCTGTTACTCAGCATACATGTTACAGTAAACTGTTTGCAGGGGAATTGCCAAGTGAAAGCAGTTGTGGTATTTCATTAGTTTCCTTGTTTTCAATTTGCTGACAATTAGTTGTTTGCACTGAGCTGTCTTAATGAGGCTAGAAAGTACAGTGCTGTTTCATTTTGTTTCTTTTTCTTTTATTTAGTTTTCAGTCCTTATTGCTTTATCCCATGCATGTGTAGAAAGAAAGCTCGTGGACAGAACAAGTAGAAAAATTAAGTGACTGATAGGCAAATTTCTTACAGGTCAAAGTCTTCATTTTTTATCCTTACTTGCAGTGGGCTGGGTCTTGTTAAATGATCCATCACTTAGTGGCATGTAATAGTTCCATTTTAGTGGCACCTACTTGGACATTTAAATGGTCATCAGAGATGGCCTATTGTGTAGGCTTTATGGGTTTTCCTTAATCTCATGTTGAATTTTACTCATCAAGAATTTCCTGGAAAGACTGATTTTGCTCTAAATGTACTCATGAAAGCATTCACGGAGGCATTAGTCATGGAGTCTGGTCAAGCAGCAGGATGAGCATGGCTGGAAGGCTGGTCTTCAATGTGTTTAAAGCTTGAATATTCTAGAACATGTTAAACTAAGTCGTGTTTTCACAGACCTATTTCCTTTTAGTTTAGTTGCAACAAAATGGTTCGTAGTTGAGAGTAAATATGTGGCAATATGTTAAAAACAGATGGTGCAAGAGAATATTCTGCCAAATCACTTTTACAATCCATATTTGCACTAATGTTCCCATTGAAGCCACGTGTGTTCTGATGAGCGAGTGTTAACAGTGGTCTGAAGCCAAACATCTTTAATGGTGAACTTTCTTCTGTTTTGTTTCAGTATTCAGTTTTCAGGACAGTAAGCAAAAAAGCATAGCAGACGAGTGCTAGCCTTGCTGTAGCACCAAGCACAGTTTGTGAGACACACATTTGCTGTGCCTGTCACACTCAGCCCTTAGTACAGAGACTGAATTGACTGTAGTCATGAAATAGGTTTGGGAAACACTTTCTAGCTTTAAGGCATGGAGTTGGAGATATGTGTGATTTTAGACCATGGTTTTATTTTGAAATAATATCACTACTTTCTGAAAAGTCATTTCTGAATATATGTCCAGTGAAAGTAGCGTGGTTTGATCAGTATCTAAATGAAAGAATCTTGCTTATTAAAAATGAAATAACTAAATAATTTTTCTATGCTGTAATAATTTGAGCTCGTAGATTATGCTGTTGTGGTGTAAATTGGAGCCAAGCTGTGTGTGCTTGGCTGTTCTAAAACACTCTGAGAGGTCCTGAGAAAGTGATGTAAACAATTTTTGCAATGACTCAAGATGCAACAAATGGTTTAGACACGTCTAATGTATTGAGCACTGATGCTGCAGCATCTGATCTGGGTCAAACAGGCAGAAGGTAATACAGCTGCAATGAATCACTGGAAACACATTACTAAATCTACTACTGATCTGTAGTAGAAAGGATCAGATAAGAATGTTAGGGTCATTCCAGTAAAAGGGGTTGTTTTAATGATAGGGAATCTTGAGGTGGGATTTTTAAAACAGCCAGAGACTTTGATTACTTTAAATCTTCAGGTTCACCTGATGTCAGATTTAAGAACTGAGTGCTCTTAAATATTAGAAAACCAGCTCCTTTTTTGGGTGGCTAAAGGTGGTTGTAGTACTGGTTATGATCTACTTCTCAAATTTTTAGGTTATAAATTGAGAATATGTCCAGTACTGCAAAAAGCACAATGTAACGGGAGTTAGGTGTGAACAGTTGGCATAAGGAAAAAAGTAGGCATGAGATCTTGTCTGCATTGTTTGTACTTTATCCCACATTTAATTTTTTTTGTGATTCAGTCTTCTGTTATTTCTGAATGGCAGCGATGTTACTGCACTTATCTGACATATTTGGTGGGTCTTGTCCTAATTAATCAGTCAGTTTGGTCATTGTGAAGTTATATGCCTAAAAATGTAATAAAATGGTTAGCTTTTTTTTTTTACTGCGTATAGAACCAGGCACTGTGTTTTGGTAAGATTTGATTGTAATTTAAGTCAAAATCTTCTGTAGGAGGCCTGTATACTTTCTGGAAGAAAAGGAGAGGAAGGGGGGAACAACCGTAGAATAGTCTGAGTTGGAAGGGACCCACGAGGATCATTGAGTCCAACCTGTCTCCATGCACGACGAACCTTAAAATAAACAATAAAGAGGTTACTTCTTAGCGGCCCTTATCATTATACAAAGCCTATTAAATTAATGCCAGGGGCTTAATACTGTACAAATCAGCTTTAGTGGACTTTCTGTAAATGAGTTCTCGGGTAAAAGAATGTTCAAGGATGAGCATTCACTTTCCTTTGTGGTGTTCAGTCTAAAAAATGCAGTAAAGAAAGTCATTGGGATATGGGTAGAGATCATTTTGTTTTCAGTGCATCTTTCTTTGCAGCTCATTATTCTAAGGAGGTACAGTGAAGCTTTAAAAACAGGAAGAAAATAGGTAAAATGAAACTGTATGGTTTCTAATGTCAAAGTCCAGACATTTTCAATTGCTGATGCAAGTCACAAAATCATGAGGCTGAAATAAAAGCTGCAGAAGTATAAACCCTTACATGTGCACTTTGTATATAAAGCTGTTTGAAATTTTTCCAGTTTTCAAGCTGATCTCCATCGGCAAAAGATCAATAGTCACCCCTTCCCTCCCTGCTGAGAAAACTGAGAAGTTCATATGAAGTTGCATGACGTCAGGGCTTGGGCTCCTTTTTCTTTGTTGTTTTTTCCTTTCCCTTTTCCTTAGATGTTGTAATTAAACTAAATTAAAATAAGATCAACATAAATCTGTGATACATTCCGTGATTCCTTTCTGCTTTCTCCCACTTTTCTGATGCGGTAGAGAACACAGAGCAGCTGCAAAGCTGTTTGGTACAGCCAACTGAAGGTGCGGGTATAGTGCCTGGAGCTGGATCTACTCGAGGTATCTTCTATAGGGAAATATTTAAGAGATTGCTCAGGCCAGGACAGCTGCAAATGTTTTGGTGAACAGAGGATGCTTTCCAGAGAGATGCTCCTTAGTGGCGTGTCTTTGGAACCTGAAGCCACTTTTGCTGCAGATGCTGAGGGAGCATGCAGGGTTGGCTGGAGATGAGTACAGGAGGAGGATTGCAGGAGCCTCATTTTGTCTTCCCACATCTTCCCTCCCATCACTGTGATATGGGCTGGCCTGATGCTTGGCCTTCTGTAGGTGGAACAAACACAGTCGGGGTCCAAAATTATTGTCTGTTGCCTGAAGTGAGAAGGCATCTCCTCTCCTTTGGTAAGAGAAGGTCTTCTGGGATCTTAAGAGCTGCTGGAGATCTGTCTGCTCTGTGGTGACAAGGGTGAGTGTGCGACTGCAGCAAGGGGTCTGCACAGCCACTGGACTGTGTGTGGCTCCAGCAGACACTGGTCAGGTTTGTTCTGCTCTGGAGCTTTCAGGATGAAAATCTGGCTACCTATAGGAGGGTGCAACTTCCATCTTCCCTCCCAGGAGCAAATACTTCCCCTTTCCTGCCCAGGACAGCAGACAGAGCCCCTAAGTGTGGCCTTTCCTACCAAGTCTCTACAGAACGTTGTTTTCTACCTTTTCTTCACACTTTCTGAGCTAATTCAGACACAAGAGAATCTGTTTTAGCTCACAGAGTTTGAGCCATGTACTTACTTCATAGTTTAATTAACTATAAGAGTCTTAATTTTTGCCTGTTCTCATTGACCTACGTTCGTGCTACTGTTTATTGCTGTAACTAGAAGGATAACATAAGAACATGGCTGCTAAAACTGTTTCAAAAGGATGCTTAATGAGATAAGTGAATTATGTTATTTTCATACAGTTAGGACTGATCCTTTATGAATAATCAAAAACCTATTCCTCTCTGACTAAAATTAAATGCTTTGATATATACGGATGGATTTTATTGTGCAACTTGTAATAGATTGCACTCATATCTGAGTAATTGACTTAAAGGAGGATATTGCTCTGAGACGCACTTAATCTTCCAGAGGTCAGAGAGGCTTATAATTCTTACCCAGCATTTATTTTGCTCCAGCTTTATGCTTCATCTGTTGGGGCTGGTGTATTATTATAACTACACGTTCCTTTGTTGATTATTTTTTTTTAAAACAGAGTGATCCAAAAAAGTCCATTAAATGTTAATGATTTTTCAAGGGTGACTTTTGCAAATGGAAAAGCTCCCGGAGGAGCTGCACTGGAATTTACGCCTTGTTTACACTGCCTGGGTGAGGAGCTGGTCTGCAGCTTCTGGATTTGAACAGCTTCAGCATTCCAGAGACTAAGGGGAGTGGGTTGCTTCTGAGGAAGTGGCATAGGACACTGAGAGCCGCTTATGTTTAAGTCCCTGCTCCAGCCTGGGTTTGCAAAAAAAAAACCTGTTAGAAAAGCCACGTAAGCCCTTATCATTAAAGGTATGTTGATTTCTAAATGATGTGATTTAGGACCTTAAAGAATTTAACCTGCAACCTCTGTCTGTGCCCCCAAGTACTGCAGTGCCTCCAGGGGCTGTTCTGTTAGTAAGCACCGTGATGACTCAGAGCTGCTCCAGGATCCTGGCAATAAGACCAGTGAAAGTATTTAAGGAGGCCAGGAGTGCCAAACTCAGTTTGAACAGGCTTCCTGAGTTAGCAACACTTTGGGTAAATTGGATAATTTGATTTCAAAAGGAAAAGGAGGTTGAAAGGAGATAGCATAGAAAGTTCCCACTTGCTGCACAAACATGGTAGTAGTTAATTAGTTAATACTTAAATGCTGTTTGGATTTGAAAAGACCCATTTCTGTAGAAATATTTTCATCCTGTTCATTGGCCTCTGGAAAAACTTAATCTTGACAGAAAATATTGTGTTTGTTTTTAATTGCTTAACACCCTGTTACTGAACATAAATGCTGGAAATAACTCTGTTCCCCTGCTTTCCTGTCTGCTATAAGTGAAGCTGCATTACTGTGTGGAAGGGAAGGGATGACGTCATGGGCAGGGGGGAGAATTCCTCACCACTCCCTGAGTAGGCGAAGACATAACAATCCTTCTGATAGTTCCTACCGTTTACTGATGTGCCTGCTTGGTGTTTTAGTTTGTAGCAGGAATGCTCTTTTGAAAGAGCTCTCCAAGTTAACCCTGATGGCCATGTTCCTGCTGAGCTGTCACAGAGTATGGAAGTGCTTATTTTGGATACAACTAAAATATATGCTCCAAAAAGGTACCCCAGTGATCTGTGGCCATTCAGTCTAGAGCTGCTTGGGTACAAGCTTTCTTCCCCCTACACATGTGGTGGGTACACCAACTTCTGACCACTGGTTCATCAAGCTCCTGATTTGCTCCTACTGAACTGCATGGCATCCTCTTGTAGATGTATCCTCAGGTGACCTGTGTGGTGGAAGGAAGATGCAAAAATAGCACACACAAATGGTAATTATATCAGTCAAATCAGAGGTAGGAAGATGGTAGAGTTGCATTCATTAATTTAAAATAATTGTTTGAGTTTAAAACAAACAAACAAAAAAAGGTCACTTGCTCGTAAAGGATTCACTGACAGTGAGGCACCAGTCCTCGCAATAGAAGAAAACCTCATTGGTGTTTGGTGACTTCTTTTTGACAGGCAGACTGGAGCAGACTACATCTGCTATGCTGAGTTAGGAGTTGCTTTCCCCGGCTCCCTGCCAGGGGAGGGAGTTATTTCCGTGGAGCCATCTCCCACCTCAGGAAAGAAGGAACAAAGGGCAGCCATGGAGAGAAGATGAGTTTTAACTCTGGCTTTTCTGTCAGAGGAAGGCTGACATTCCTGCCCTCCCCTCTTCTTCCTCCCAGGAGAGCTCAGCACTGCCATGGCCCCTGCTGCAATCTGTCATGTCCTGTGCTCCAGCCCTTAATGATTGGCCTATTTTATGGTACTTGCTGATAGCTCATTACTGGATAGAACAGCTATTGTCCTGTCCAACAGTATCTATTGATTTACAGCAAGTCTATGTGACACGCTCCTTCTATGCTATTCCTTTGTAAAGAGTTGTTCTGAAGATTACTTTTAAAATGCAGGGTGAAATGTGATAGATTTTGGATGCTTCCAGATTAGCAGGTTCTTATTTTGTTCTCTCAGATTTACCTTCTGTCTTGGTTAGTTGTATCCCAAAGTGAAAAAAATGATCTGGATTTTTTTATAGCTTTTCTTATTCTGGGTCAGTGGCACTTTGAAAGCTAGGATAAGATAAAACCAAGGTCACTTAGACTCCTATAAAAAGGCCAGACAAAGAATCCATTCATCCTCATAAAAATAAAAATCCGTATTAATTAACCACGTGGTAGAGATAAGAATTTGAGACCTTGATTAAATCATTACAGCCTCCAAGTAGTGGAGTCAGGCAAACACACTCAGCCTGAAAATTGAAATATGACTGCCTGCCACCATGCCAGCAGCACATGAGCTGTACTGTATCAGTAGGCATTGAGTTTTCTTATTGATTCATGAGGATTTTTTTTCTTTTTAATTTCAATAGGAAAATAAGCCAGACTGCAGCTGAGGCTGCAGCTACCTGAAAGGCAGGCTGGTGAGTTGCATTAGGCTATGGCTGTAGGTTGTGGGAGCATAACTTGTTCTTACACATGCACAGCAAAATAACTACTTTGTCCATTTGCTTGTGAGATGTTTGCCTGTGAGCTGCCCATGTGAATCAACACTTGTAGTATCTGGCTCATGTTGTGTAATGCTCCTGTATATTAATATGGAGAGATTAAACCAAAACAAGACCAAGTGTCCTCATCCTAATGGTCTTTCAGTTACCAACTCCGAAAGCAAGTCCTCCAAACTGGTAGCAGCCTTTGCAAGAGTTATACCTGGAAGAGTCGCAGACGACTGGCAAAGTGTTTAATATTTGCTTTCTGCTTCTTTTCAAGTGCCAGAAATTCCAGCCTGATAAAAGAGTGCAGCTACTCAGTAATCACTCATTAGGTAATTGGAATAGCACCCATGCAAGTATTAAACCAAAGGGTGTGGTTGGGTCCTGTGCTAACATGAAGCCAATACCTCCATGCTGTTTATGTCCTCTGAGTGTGTGTTGTGAATATGATTGTGTGTAGCACGTGTGCTTACTTTCTGTTTTCCGAACATTTTTGTCCATGTCTTTAAGAATGCCTTCATCTTCATTGTTCATCACCACCTCTGTGTTATTTAAAAAAAAAAACCACCACAAAACAAGCAGATCAAGCAGAGGAATTCAACTGCTTCACGCTTTATCAGGATTGTAGTATTGCAGATTGATCACAGAATCATTAAGGTTGGAAAGACCACTAAGATCATGTAGTTTAACCATCAACCCCCACCATGCCCACTGACCATGTCCCTCAGTGCCACATCTCCATGGCTCTTGGACACCTCCAGGGGTGGTGACTCCCACATCTCCCTGGGCAGCTGTACCAATGCCTCGCCACTCCCTGTGAGATTATTTTTTTCAAAATATCTAACTTGACTAAAGAATTGCTGGAGGACCAGTCAGCTCCAGGATGCACAACAGCCCTCAGTGCATGCAGTGCGTGAATGTTTTTCTAGTTGTTCACCCACCCAGTGGCCCAGGAGGTCACCTGTCTGCATCACCCTGACCTCGGCTTCCATAGCCCATCCTCTGCTCCTGGCCACCAGCGCAGCAGGAAGAGGCCTTGTGCTTTCTCGCTGCTTTGCATCTTTTCTACGCCTCTCACCTCACCTCCCTGGTGCCTGAGGGGAAGGCTGGAGGCAGGCAGACAGGAGGGGCTGAGCTTTGCCCGAAGAGCTGCCCTAGGCATGCACAGAATGGCTGGATGTCTGCCTCACCCTCTGGCAGGGGATGGCTGAGTAGGCTGCGAGGCTGGCACAGGCTGAAGGTAGTGGTTTAAGTGACTGGAACATCTGCTCATCAGTGTAAGCTTACTCTCCCCCGACAGTCCACATGACGTGTTTGTAGTGTCTGTGTGGAACCAGTGCAGCCCTTGTGGATGTTGATTCAAATGGCAAAGGGGGGAAGGGAAGAAGAGGGGACAACCACCCTTCTGCAGCAGGGCCCCCAGGGTGGGCACTGCTTTTTGGCTTGTTCTTTGAGAAGCCAGCCTGTCTGCTTCCAGTCAAAGCTGATGTGGAAAGGGAGAGGAAATGGAGGTTGTGTTTGTGTGTGCTCCCAGGAGGCTCTGGTACGGCTGGCACAGGTGGGCTGTGGGTTCTGTGTGTAGCAGTGCCTGCACAGCATCTGGGTTAGCAGCGAGCTTGAAAGGCTGTCATCTCAGTGGCCAACACCTGCTGTTATCTCAGGCACACAGCAGGGATGTGTGCTTTTCACAGTCCTGTCTTGGCATCTTTCCTGGGGGGAACAGGAGAACTGGACTGATCTGCCTGCACTGCTGCACTGCTTTCACACACTGGGGAAAGGGGTGAGCAGTTTAATATCTGTGGTGAAGTGAAACTAGGCCCTGACTCTCTGCTGTTCAAGTGAATAGTTGCTTTGTGTAGACTGCCTCATGCCAAGTGCGAAGTCTTGCTATTTATTTTGACAAGGTGCATACCTTGCTCTTTGATCCCAGATATTCCTCTTCACTTTCTGCAAGAACTATACAATGATTCCCTTTTCTTCTTCTCTGCCACCTACAGGGAACAGAGAAAGGCCTTCCCCACTTTTGAAATTTAGTCTGATGTGAGAAATTGCTTAAATATTCTGTTGTTTTTTTTTTAATGTGGGGACTTAAATAGTTTAAATAGTCCCCTTGCAGCTGCTGCTGGTTTTTCACTTAGTGACAGCCTGCAGGACCTGGGTGACGGGCTGGGTCTCTGAGTGATGGATGGAGTTATTCTAGATGCATTGCTCTCTAGGATGTTGTGTTCACACCACTGCTTGCGTTTGCTGAGCCTTCAAGAAAACCTTAGTTGCTCTTTGCTGTATCCTGTAGAAAAGTATGGTTGATAGTTGTGGAGGTCCTTACATTATCGTCTCTGCAAGCAAGAAAATCCGAACACTAAGAGTTAAGTAAAACTAATATCAAGCTCTATCTACTATCTATCTAGAAGTGCAGACCTTAACTTTTTGAGAAAGAAAAATAAAACCAGATGATTTTTTCACTAATCATTTTGCTTTTGTTTTTTCCCCAGTGCAGCGAGAGTGTACTCAGAAGAAAACATTTACTACCTGGATAAATTCAATATTGGCAAAGGTAAGAAGGGTATTCTTTAGGAGAAGAATGCTTTTTGCCTCTTTTGATTTGAATGTGTTCTTATAAGATTATTGTTATTATTATTTTAATGAATAAACAAAATTGATGTAAGATTATAAGTACTGACTGGAAAAAGTAGCCCATAATTTGCTTATTAAGTGTGACAGCATTGTATTGGTGATAGTCTAAAGACATTTACAAAAGGTGGATTGTAAGGAGTCAACTGTATCTTTCTTGCTGATTTGATAAAACATACTTCTTGCTGAGCTGTGGCATCAATCTCAGGGTTTCATGAGATTCTAAATTTCTGATTATTATTACTGTATTTAGGGAAGTATTACTCACTTACACAATCCACAAACATGAGTTTAATGAGATGATCACAGAGCAGTTTATATGGCGTGTGCTGTGGGTCTGACTTGCTCAGGCAAAAATCCAGTTTTGAAGAAGAAGCCATTGAGCTGATGATAGATTTGTGTTGCCCACATGTGGTTGAAAGAGTGACAGCTTAGTTATTCAGCTCTATAGTCATATCTGTACTCAGTCTACATTGAAAAGGAAGTAAAAATATGAATTAACTGCTTATGTTAACTTTTCTTTTGTTCAAAGTTACTTCTTTTTGCTACATGTCTCCTTGAAAAGTATCATAAATACTTGAAAATGTGTCTGAAAGTAACTCTTATAAATAAAACTCTGAAATGAGGAAAGTGGGAATAAGAAACAAACACAATAACGTGTTAGAAGGAGCACGATATGGCTGATTAGATGCAGGATTTATATTTCAAATTATTGAAAAATAA
>PPHD01019445.1:0-14099 GCA_002909625.1 Bambusicola thoracicus | reverse complement strand
AAAAACAGGAAATCGGTGATAGAAAAACATCAACTACTACACATTTTGCTACCATTTTTATTTTGATGGATTGTTCAGAGTAACATAAACTGCCACATAGAAATGGCAATGCTGCAGGTAACCTGATCAAACTGTTCTGTTAATTCAGAAAATGTTATGCCCGTTAGAGAGAGAGAGAGACATTGAGTAACTGTGACCATTCACTTAAATAAACTGGAAGAAGACCGATCATCTATATCTCATCACAGATTCTTAGGGGTTAGAACAAATTCTGGAAATCATCTATGCCAACCCTCTGCTAAAGCAGGTTCCCTACATGTTCTCATGTTGCTTCATGCTATCCTCTGGCTCCTGGAGGTTTGCTCGCACTGAGATGCATCAATTTTGTACTAGACTTATTGTAGACATCAGTGAACTAAAGTGAAGCAGGGAGCCAAAATTAAATATTATGCTTCAGATTCTTTTTTTCAGCAATACATGAATAAAGACTGCACAAAATCCCCCACAGGAAAAGGTCTTAATTCTTCAAAAGTAGATTGATTATGGAGCTGGGATATGGTGCTGTGATTGTCCCATCCCTTTTCCTCTACAGCACAGGCTATTGGATTTCTCTGAATTAATTCACCCTTGAATATGAGCTTACCTTTTTAGGGGAAGAAATTACCTTGACAAGTTGTTCTGATATTTAATTACATCCAGAAGAGACCTGCTTCTTCTGTGAAATCATCAAGCTTCAATGTGCAGCTTGTGCAGTTTGTTAAACTTTAATATTTGCATGGAGTGTAGGTGCCCATGTAACAGCAGTGGGGCTGTGGGTCCCTGTGTGAGGCATGACTGGGGCTGCCCCATGCCACACATGGCCGGTTCCTGACTGCCCCACTGCAAGGCATGGCTGCAGTGTTTCAGTCTAAGAGACTGTTTCAGTCTGAGACAAGTCATCCTCTTTCCCAGGAAGAGAAAATGCTGTTTTTCTCGTCTCAGTGTGGGTACTGAGAATATTGTTCCTGTAACTTGATTTCTTCAGATAGAATACCTTCATGTTTTGTATATCAAGTCAGATACTACCCACCCAAAGGACCAAAGAGCAAAAACAAACAAACAAACAAACAACAACAACAAAAAGCCTAGCCTACATAAACATAGAAACATTATAACTATTTATTTCACATTAACAGAGTTTAGATGAAGACCAAAAAAAGCACTAGGGCTTTTGAGTGAAGCTCCGGTGTAACAACTCTCTTAACTTCTCAAACATCACTTACACCCAGACAGCTTTTTATTCAGTCTGAGCAGTCATGGCATTCCCAAAAGACACTGGCTTTCAGTCTTCTGTTGCACATTCATCTTCAGCAAACAAAGTCACTACCCATGATACAAGAGCCCTTTGTTTTCCATTACCTATATTCACTTGTAGCACAGTGCTCAGGTAGCTTATGTTTAATGCTAGGTGCTTGAAGCCATGTCTACAAGAAGCCAAATACGCACAGTGTACAAAACTAAGACAAGAAGATATTTATGTGTGTAACCTTCAAGTTGAAGAGGAGAAACCAACTATTTCTGTTAGAGCACTACTTCACTGCATATTCATTGCACTGCTGTTTTCTCAAATATAGAATGGATTAGATGTGCATAAATTGAAAAGAACCACTTGCTAAAGGGAGCATCTCCATAGGAGGATAGAGCACACTTGATTTGAGTAAATGGAACTACCTTTCCATCCATAAAAC
The DNA here is from genome assembly GCA_002909625.1 of Bambusicola thoracicus. Classification (NCBI taxonomy): domain Eukaryota; kingdom Metazoa; phylum Chordata; class Aves; order Galliformes; family Phasianidae; genus Bambusicola; species Bambusicola thoracicus. The sequence continues at coordinate 12,372 of PPHD01019445.1, read as the reverse complement.
AGCTCAGACACTAACTGATCAAACTGTCTCTTGTTTCAAGTAAGAAAAGTGACGTTACAGAACGGTCTAAAGCATACATCAGAGCTATATACTGACATGTCCACAACCAAATCAAGTTATGGACAAAGTGTTAAGAGCATTGTTATAGGAGGTCAATTTCTTGACAGTGCAAACAAGATTCTGAAACTCTGTCTAAAGATATTGGCTCCATAAAACTTGTAACAAAATACCCATTGTGATCAATAACAACTGAATTGACCAGATACCCACACATCACAGAAATTCCTGATATTACTGCGGAAAATGTGTAGGTTTAACTTCTTCTCTAAACATTGTTTGATGATGAGAACATGTGGCATGTGCAAGACAACCAGGACATTGGGCCCAGCCACCGTGTGTTCACGAAAGGCAGGTCCTGATTGGGTAACCTGATTTCCTTCTATGATCAAGTGACCTGCCTGTTGCATGAGGGAAAGGCTATCAGCAGAATTGCTGTTCTGCTCAGAGGTTAGAAGTAAGGGCTTTTGTAACAAATGAGGACAGTGAATCAAAGTAGTTACTGCTTCTTATTACTGATCAAGCAGAACAGAAAGAAAATGCTGAAGTTATTCTAATAAATTTAAAATCCAAAATTCAACTCAAGAACATAGGAAATGTTTACTTCATAAATCTTGCACATGCAAAGTTTTAAATCCTGCATGAGAAGCACCCTGGCTTGTCCTAAGGACGTTAAATCTGTTATCTCAAATTATTTTCTATACATGCAACAGCTTTTAAGCACAATTATTTTATAGATAATTAAGGCCTCAAGAACTAAAATTCCACCTGTTTTTTTTTTTAAAGAACAACAACATGGCTTTTAATTTGCACTCTCTTTCACACATAGTTGTAAAAGTTTCCCCTAAAAGTATACTGTTTGTTAAACTTTGCAGTACCATGAGATCTCCATCTTCTTACAGTTATCACCATCTCAAAGTAAGCCACAAAAACATTCAAACACTACACCTTTCCAGTAAGAGAACTTCCAGTAAGAGAACTTCTGCTCAGGCATATATCATAAGGAAGTCAGATATTTCTATGTACACTGCTCTCTGGCCCAACAGTCAGCTAAGTGAATGGAGAGTGTGAAGCAGAAAAAATGTAGTTCCCTTCATTTCACCAGTCTCAAAAGGAGTTTTGGAAGTAGTTTATAATCTGTGTCTCCTCTCTACTATTGAGTACCAAAATTATTTGCCAATATTATGATTCTATCAGAAATTAAGACAGAGATACACACAGATAAATCATGACACTGATCTACTGGTATAAAGCACGCATAGGATGCATAGCTCTGTTTTAAGTCCAAACAGAAAAGTTTGTTTTGGGAATACCTCATTCATTTCTCCTGATATGAAAGCAGATACTTAGCCAGAATAGTCATAAATAATCTCAGAGGGGATAGTTAAAGACTTGAAGGAGTCCTGTACTCTCTGCATTTCCCATCTCCAACCCAAAATCTAGGTTTTAAATTTGCAGACAAAGATACAATTCACTCACAAACTCAAACACTGGTAAACATAACTGGATTGCATTATTGAAAATCTTCTACCATAACTATTAATTCAGGATTAATCAAATGATGATGTAAGCAAGTATTGCAAATTACAGAATAGAATGAGTAAATTCATCTTAATACATTAAAATATTAATACTATAATAAATGTTGACAGAGACAAATCAGCTACCTGTTTACCTCAGCGTAAAACAGTACCTTTCAAAAAAGCAGCCACACACACAAAAAAAAGTAAGATATGCAGATAAGTCCTAGATAGACATGATACAAATCCAAAAGAATTTTACATAACTATAACAAGACTTCTTTTCATTCAGTATAAACTTGAGTTTGTACTGTTTGCAAGTTTGCACATTTTCTGCTTATAGAACGGTATTTTATGCTGCCACTTGTCCCATTTTATTCATTTAGGGAAAAAAAAAGTTCACTTTAATACATCAGTATACAGTCTTTGTTTTCTATCTTTCCCTTCTTGAAAATATTATGGTTTAAGGAAAGTAATGGAAATTACTTTTTTTTAACATAGATGAAATACCTGAACTTTACAGCTAACTTACTTAGAACACAGTAGTAACTAACATCCATAAAGTTTTTTCAGTCAGCTTTCAGAAATGTTTTCTTTTTTTTTTTTTAATCTTTATTTTTTCTCATCCATTTATCCATCACTTTTATCTTTCACTGTCCAACTGAGAATCATCCATTAGTGGTAAAAAATCTACGCTGATTATAGTTAGAAGACTGCTTATAATAGCTTCCCAACTGGTACCTCATGGAGGGCCATACACCATTTCAACTGAAGAGGATGGCAACATGCCTACTGACATTATTAGAACTAAAATTAATTTTATACATCCAAAGCTCAATAAATCTATTGCTCCAACTGATTTTTTCTTTTCTTCTCAAAGTCTGCATGTCTTTCTTCAAGCTTCTTAGAACTAATTAGAAGATTCCAACTTCTGTGCAGCTGCTAGATTATTTTTCAGCTGGTAAAGAAGAAATTGTGATATGGTTAGATCTGCACTTACAAAGAAAACGGTGTCATCTCAGAGGGATTCTGTCTCTAAAAAACATATTCTGCCCCTCAGTCTGCATATTACCTTCTCTATTTCCCTCCCTTATTTAAATAAATAGCATGGATAATGAAATGTTATTATGCCAGAGACAACAACACACAGCACATCCTTTTGAACATATTCAGGCAAAAGCATGTTCTACTCACACTGGCAAATTTTAATCTTAATTTGTTTTGTCAAGATTACAGTATTGGCAAGTAGAGGCTTACTGGAAATTTGTTCTCACTTTTGGACATCCAGGAAGAATTTTTCATTACATTATCAATTTTTCATTTGTCTTGGTATTAGACATATAACCCAAGAATCATAGTCATGACTGGTTTACTATAATAGAGATTCCTGAGGCTCCAAGTTTTATAAAATTCTGATAATTTCTCTCATAACATGCTGGGACAAGAGCAAGTCTAAGCAACTTGGCTGCAGTGTAACCTAGCAGTTCTGCAATGTCCATGGCAGAAAACCTTATCAATCTGCACTACAGAGACGTGGAAGAGCAGGCAGACCTATTTTATCACATGGTTCCACATAGCCTTCTTCCCCTCCTGAATCTCTGGGTGCTATTTAGGATTTATATAGAAACAAGACAGTTTTTTGAATTCCTTTCACTTTACTGCTGTACAAAACATGAACACAATGGTTAAGAAAATTCACTAAGTTGCGATGTTTCTAAACAGTACAACAGAGTACCTATGTGGAAATACTTAATACTGTTCTCAAGAGCTTCTGAGCAACACATTTAGATCATAAAAGAAAGTCAAAAATATCAAGTTACTACTCATCCACCTGACGCTAGTATTTTTCAGGCACATGAAGTGCTGTAGTTTCTAGTGCAGAAAAACAGAAATATTTTCAAGTAACACCATTCTCTTATAGAATCTGGGAAGTTCATAGAATATTTTTTAAATCAAAGAGAGTAGACAAATTTTATATTTACAAAATTTTACTTTAGTTAACAGTGTTACGTTTAAAAGCTTTCTATGTATGTGAAACTTTTATTGTCTAACTCTGGTACTGAAGTATTTTAATTCCTAACGTACAAGGCACACATATGTATTCAGTGTGAGGTTAAACCATTAACTGAAGGAAAAAAAAAAGGTATTGAGAATTAAGTTGAGTTTTGGCAGCTATAGCTGTATTAGCTGCAAATTCTTTAGTTGCCATCACAGATTGATGGAAATATCACCAGGCTGAAACATTAATAAGATACCAACCAAGATTTAATCAAGATCATTTGTTGGTTGAGGAAAAAAAAAAAAAAAAACAACAACAAAAAACTGCTCCAAAAGCATTTTCTCACTGACAGGAAGAGGCTTCTCTTGTTAACTCCACAGCTCTCAGAATATAAAATCTAAGCTTTAGATTTTGTGATGTGTAGGTGGCTGTATGTGTGGGTGTCTGCCAACTAAGTCAGAATATCTATTGTTGCATTATTAGAAAGCCGTCATTAAGCAGATTTGCATACTATCATACTTACTGGAGCCCAAGAATAAAATTATATGCTCTCTGATTCCTAACATAGATAACTGTGTAAGGAAGAGATCACTACAGCATTAAAGGCTTAAGCACACGGCATTCAGAAAGCTTGATTTTTCCAAATATGAGGGCTATCTGCATATCATGTGAGAAATAAGAACTTCTTCTCCTAGCTACTCTGAAAGAGATTGCTTGGAAAATCTCTTTGCACACTTACAAAAGCTTAGCAGGCATTTATAAACCACTGTTTTCCTTATTAAAGCATGAGCTACAATTTGTAAGGTCTACATTTCAACAGAAGCTTTATGCTGAGTATGCAGTCTTCCTTGCTTACTCTTTGAGGTGGTATCCAGCTACTGAACAGTATCACATCACAGAATCACAGAATCACAGAATCGTAGGAGTTGGAAGGGACCTCTAGAGATCATCGAGTCCAACTCCCCTGCCAAAGCAGGTTCCCTATACCAGGTCTCACAGGTAGGCGTCCAGGCGGGTCTTGAATATCTCCAGAGAAGGAGACTCCACAACCCCCCTGGGCACCCTGTTCCAGTGCTCCCGTCACTCTCACCGTAAAGAAGTTCTTGCGCACATCCTTGTAAATGCAAGCATCATGAGTTTACAACAGGGTAAAGCCACATTTTATCAGAATGAACAGATTTGATCCCAACATCTGTAACCATAATGCCTGGACAGTCACTCCTTGGGAGGATGTAAGTAGCATCACTGACACTGTTTGTCACCAAATTCCAGCTGGCAAAACTTACAGGACATTTGGATCTGCTACTTCTTATTGCTAACCACGTCTAGACTGTACTGATACTCTTCAAGTTCAAGGTGACCTAAGACAGGCCCTTTCATGACATTATTTTGCCCTCTGTTACGATACTGTAACTATAGCTTGAATTCAAGGTGTCCAAGGAGAATTATTCTACCTTTTTATTAAGCAGTTCCTAGTACATCCGTGTTCCATGTAACAGGACTTAAAATCAAAGGATTCCTTTATTAATGGGGACACTGATAGTTGAAATGAATAATAGGTAACTTCTAAACCAAGGTTCTTAAACTGTCTATGCACACACACACCTGGGGCAGTTGGCTGTTGCGTCTCTCCTGGTAACCAGCATCTTAAGCTATCTGTCCTTTCCAGTCTAGCACTACTGCCACCTGCAAGCACCGGTTCTGGTGGTAGCATTGCCAGGCTTAGGAGGAAGAGACTTCAGTGCAAATGAGTTAGTAAGTATTACAGGAACAGCAAACAAGCCTATGTAATGAGGAATGTGTTTCAGATTCCTACTAAACCTTTGTGACATGAGAATTCATCCAGCTACACAGTTTAATTATTTGAAGTAGTGAGCTCCAAAGATAAAAGTGTGTGCTTCTACACACACGACTATCTACTACTTTCATACATACTAAGGAAAGTTGCAAAATCACTGTTAAGTGACTGGTCATTTTGTTTTACTAGCTTACTACCTAACCTTATTTTCCAAATTGAAGAAAAGGAAAGGAAATATATTCATAGGGCAGAAGAGTTTACCTCATTCTGAATAAATTACAGCTGTATAATTAAATCCTGTCTACTTAAGCTCTCTTGTTGAAATAGAAGCCCGCTTGTTAGAACAGCTACATTCGTTCTCATTCTATGTCGTAGAAAGCTGTGTGTTCTGCTGCTGTGACTGAACAGTTGTTTGTTCCAGCCAGAAGATGACTGTATTTCAGAGAGCGATTTCTGCATTCCTAAATCAAACTGGAAGGAAATATATTAAAAAAACAGGAAAGGTTAATTGTGACTACTGCAGTAGTCAATGGTTAATAAACATAGCTCCTGTGTCAAAAGAGACAAGCACTTAGTTGGAATCAATTAATGCAATGAAGAAACAAGTAAGCACATGGAAAAGGCAATGTTGGTCTCTCTGCAGAGCACGGTAGGCTGGAATTGCCAGTATTGCCTAACAATCTACAGGCAGTGTGGCAGACACCAAAACAAGGCCAAAAAAGAGCACATAGATATCTGTAACTGTGGTGGAATGATCACTGTGATGCACCTTCATTTTTGCAGCTAGGATAGGCCATAAATACTTTTGGCTTACTTGCTGCTTTTAAAACGAAAATTAAGCAACAGAACTGGAGCAAGCCTACAGGATTACATTTTAAATATATCTAAATGAGATTCTGAATCTCTAGGTTAAAATGTCTTATCTTCCCATTTTTTCTGAGCAAAAAAATCTAGGCTTTAATTTTCTCATGAAAATTCATGAAGAAATAATGAAAATCTCATTGGTTCAAAAGACACTGCTGGAAAATCCTTTCACTGGTACACTTCAGACAGTTGTAGTTTTAAACCATGGAAATATGAAGGTGAAAATCTTGAGGCATGCGGTGCTGTGCAGTTTTCACCAATGTCATTCACTGTGCATCCATCAAGGACATGGATCAGAGAGCCTGAAACAATTTACTTTTCAGGAGCACCTTCATTTCAGAAATCAATTTTAGAGTCATAGATTATCCCAAGTTAGAAGGAACCCATAAGGATCATTGAGTCCAACTAAATGCCACCAAGGAGCTGTGCATGGCCAGGAGACTACGTGTGCCACACTGTGCTCTCGTTTTATTTAAGAAATTAATTTGTGCAAATCATTTAAAATGTTTATTTGGTTTTATATACCCATGATGAATGCCCTTCCTGAATAACAAAGGTTCCCCATCTTACTGAGCTTCTATGTTGACATCTGAACAATTATGAGAAATCTAAAAAACTAACTCAAATTTAACGTCCCTCTTAAAAGGCAGGGAAGCAATATTCTTTCATAACCTCAAAACCAGGCTAACAAAGGCTTGTCTCTCCGTTCAGCACTGAGGAGTTCGCACAAGACCTCAGACTGCATACTAACTTTTCTCCAGACTGAAACACTGCACTGGAAAACTTATGGCAGAGCAGAAGATCCTGAAGAGGAATGCCATTTTGTTTAGCTTACTTGCTTTTCATACTTGGAGCTTATAGTAGCATACAGAATAAGTTGTAAATAATTAAAAGGCAACATGATAAATAGATGAAGAAAATTAATTTTTAAGTAACAAATGGATATCTTACTGTCCGCTGTTCTTCAAACATCAAGTCACCCAGTCAAGAGAGATTTCCCAAAGTGGCTTTATTTTGATCCTAATCATTTTGCAAAATTAATTCCCTCTTTGCTATCCACCCAGAAGGAACAGGTACTCAGGATGTATCTTAAAATGAATGGCACAAGTACCATTTACTTTCTTCAGGTAACTAATCTGAAACAAGTCCCTAGTTCAAGATATTACTTGACAGCATACAGGTTGTTGGTTAATTTGATCCACTAGTTTCTATTTACTGTGGATCTCTGCCAGTGCATTTTGATAGAAATAGAGCATTTAGAAGGTGATATTAGTTCAGGAAATTGGATTAAAAAATGAAAATCTGTAAAACGATTCTGAAAAAATAGCTATACACACACATTCTTACTTCAGCTTATTTCTTTCAGTATAAAAAAAGAGTTACAAGAATTTTGAACTGCAGAATATTTGTACGAAGAATTAACATTCAATAAAAGTAACACCATAAACAGTAGATAAATTATATCTGAATTTATATTTCCAGAGTACATTTGCGTATGAGGAAGTCTTCCTAAAATAGCCCTCTGAACAATTAGTGGATAAATTTACAATATGTTTATTGAATTATTAAATGAAATAACTTTGATACATTGAACGGCTAAGGAACAAAGAAGCTGGATATTTGAGTTGTTTATTAGACAGTTTTTCTAATCAATACGTGAATGAGCATTAGTGGTACCTCAGAGCACTTTCCTGATTTATCAGCTAAGTAGCTTTAGTTAGGCCTATCTGCAAATCCTGCCAATCAAACAGACACTTTTGAACTGATTTGAATTTTACTCTCAAATGAAGAAATCAAAATATTGAAAGATGTGCTTTTACTGATTTTCTTTGTAATATACAGCTTCTTTTATTTGCCTCTCACAGCAACATAGGGTCTCAATACTAAAAACAATTTTTAGTCAACAAGCATAAAGAATGGCGTTTCGAAGCACTATCCATGATACTGTTCCATATTTTACATGTAATTAGGTGTACTGTTTATAATGTTCTAATAATCAAGCACAGATTAAATGTGCTTGACTGAAAAACATTCCTTCACTTCTGAAGCAAGTTGTGTATATGTGAGGAGAAATAGAATTACAGCATAGTAATCCCTGGCATTCTGATTCCGTCGTCAATCACAATCACAGACCATTATTTCCCATACAACTCTTCAAAACTGAATGTATCTTACAGAATAAAATAAAGGCTTGACATATAAATCTAAACTACAGCACTTAGATTTTTTACGAATATAATTATGAAAGGTCTGTTAGATTTGGAGTAAGAGACTGCCAAGTTTTCATGTGACTTCATATATTTTTACTGACCATTACTTGTTTTACATTCTTCCAGTTTACATTTAAAAATGTTCATCTGACTTCTGTTTCTTCTCTGCCTCTCCTCTGTTTTCCATCCTCTTTTAGCTAAAGCAAAAAACAATGCTGCCTATTCTGCTGCTAGTAGATGCTTATAGAAGTCATGGAGAGTTGAACGGTACATTATACAAGCACATATTTTAATCCTATTTTTTCCAAGCAAAGATTTGCTACTGCAATAGTCTTTATAATGGACAGAGCAATGAAGCTGAAGGGATAAAAGCACCAGAACACAGAAGTAAAAACAAATAATTGCATGAAATTTAGACAGAAATGTAACAGAAAAAAGAGAAAGGTCTATTCCTTTGCCCCTCTTTTTAATGGAACTGGTAATAGAAACAGTCTGAGACTATCAATGTCAGAAGAGAGGCCTTTAGACTATTTTGTATTTGCTGACCAAGGTAGAGGAACAACTTTTGACATTTTCAGTGTTGTATCAATATCAGCATCCTCCAAAGATTTGCATCTCCCATAGCAGATGTAGAACTTAGAACTCTGTACTTCTATTCAAATCTGCACACTTGAGGGCACTCATTACATATCAGGAAAAACTGAGCAACTCTTCAGAGCAGAACAAAGATTTCACTCACTCTTTCACTTCCAGCACTGTATAGGAGTTACAGAGAATTGAAACTCCAAATAAATAGTAGGCAGTTACAGATTATATTAAACTACTGTGCTGTTTAGAAAACTCAGCTTGTATTTATGACTGGAATCAGAATTTTCAGTTACTTAGCATTCTAGGGAAGCGATTACCCCCTTGTCTGCAGCACTGCTGAGACTGCACTTCAAATATTGTGTTTGATTTTAGGTCCTTCACTGCAAGAGCTATATTGAGTTGCTTGAGCATGTGCAAAGAAGAGCAGTGAAGCTGATGAAGGGACTGGAAATCAAAAGGTATGAGGATAGACTGGGGAACTGTGCTTGTTTAGTCTGGACAAGAAGAGACTGAGGAGAGACCTTATTATTCTTCAGCTTCCTACAGCAAGGAAGTTAGTGGTCTCTATTCTCAGTTGACAGGTAATAGGACACAGAGAAGCAGTCTCACATTGTACCAGGAGAGGTTTAGATTGGATATCAGGAAGAATTTCTTCACAAAAACAGTGGTCAAGCATTGGAACAGGCAGATGCCATCACCATTCATGGACGTATTGAAGAGATGCATGGATGTGGCAGTAAGGGACAAGGCTGAGTGATGGGACTCAGTAGGTCAGGTTCATGGTTAGACTTGATCGTATCTTTTTCAACCTAAAAGATTATATGATTCTGTTATTCCAAAAAATATAGTAAAAAGTCAGCTGCAAATGTTCCCAGCTAGCTTGCATACGCTATAAATGAAATTGGAAGCAATACACAGAAATTCACTACTCCTACTAAGATGTTCTCATTAAATGCCAGGCTTCCTAGCTCATAAGACCAAGGCTCTCAAACGCCCAGGAGTTCTCTGGGTTCTCATCTGGTGTCTCTATATGATATTTCAGCAGATTGTGTTTTAGTTTTTTTTGTACTAGGCTAGAAGGCTCTGCATAAGAATGATGTATACTGTTTATGTTAGTCAGAGACAGTGACATATTTGAACTGTAGATGAGATATAAGTATCCTCATAAACAAAAAAACGTACAATTTCTGTCAGCTATACAGCATCAGAGATAATTTTTATGAAGTCACATGTTTGCTGTGCATAAATGTAAGGGTCACTGATTCAAATTCCCTGAAGACTCCTTACAGTTTAAACTTCATCAGCTTTTTAAGAACAAAATCTAACATGATTTGTCACTGAAATGCAGATGCATACACAACTGCAACTGGTTATTTCTTCTCAATCTGTTGTCAATTAAAACAGGAAAGAGACAACAGCAAACCCCAATCTTGTCAGCTTTCTCTACCCTAATTTACTGGTTTATTTTAGCACATTTTTCACAGTTTTGAAATGTAAACTAGTGTATACTTGATGACAAGTGGAAATCTATAAAATGGACATCTGATTAAACACACAGTAAAAGTCAGTTTCTTTTAAAAAATTTCAGCTTAGTTCACAAACATCTAAAGTTTGATTTAATGTGTGACCTCTGTATTGACCGTAAGCTTTGATAAATCTGAATGCCAATTACTGAACAGATTATTCCATTATTGATAGAAGCAGCTGTGTTTTATAAATATTTCTTTCTCTTATGTAGGATATAATTGGATCTAGGAGCCCTACTATAAATACAATGAATTTTTTTCTGTGATGAATGCATCATTCAATCAATTCTTACCTTACTTTTGCCAAAATATAAGGAACTGCTCAAACTATGTTACAAATATACAAATACAAAGGAACACGGTTAATCATCACAGAATTATTTTCTATTTCATTTAAATACATGTGTACTGTTTTGCCTCCCAGCATCTCCATCTTGTAGACCTATTTCCTTTTGCATCCACAACCCAGTTTGCCAATGAAAACAGAAAGTCTCCCAGAACTATATTAGCCTCCCTCCTGCATATTTTCTATATAGGCTATTTACCAAAGAGCATAATTTCTTCAGCTGCATGCCAAAGCTAACCTCAATTCCTTCCTTTTTGCTTACTAACATCCCTTCTCTCCCCATCCCATCAAATCAATGCCATGACCAAATTTGACATGCAAACCAACTATCATTTGATTCTTTTCGCTGGATACCTGAGGATCCTGCTGACACTTATTATCAATACAGACTATCTCTACTTGGCTTTGGAGGTCTACCTTGTACAGACACCCCTTATTTATTTCAAATATTAGTTTAGCACAATTACTCTTTATTTATTTATTTAAGCAAATTACAAAGGATCCATTTCAAGAGAAAGTTTTAGTCACATAGAAATATTCCATACCTGAAAAAAAAAAATAATAAATTTACTGTATGAATTACTTGTAGTTCTCACGTATGTAGTGGCTTATATTTCTAGGCAGCATGGAGATACTCAATAGCATACATTTGCATCCATATGCATTAGAACAAGATATTTTTCTCTCCCTTAGAGACTGAGAAATAAACAATAGTCATTAAGATGGGTGAGAAACAGAACTCAGACATTCCTGACCTCACAGACTATTACCTTTTTACATAGGCAAATGTGAGCTACTTAACATAGGCATAACTAAAGTATATTTTATGTGCATAGGAATTCTTTCTGCTTCTGCAAAGAATATTTATGACTATGCTCTAGGAAGTTGTTCTTCTGTAATTTCTGAATGTAAAACTGCTTTAACAAATTTACATTCTATAAATTGATAACATATGCTGCAATTTCATCTTCATAACTATTAAACAGCTTGACAAAAAGCACTTTGCCTCTGTAACCACATAGTCTCAACAACTGTTTTCATATATCTTGGAAACACCTCTATTGTTTGGGAACATTTATTTTGCCTCGCTCATGTTACTTGCCACAGGCTGTTTACCTGTGACTTTTGTTTCCTTTGGAATCACCTCTGAAATACGAAATTTGTTTCAGGACAGTGAACAAGTTTTAATGTTAGCATGTTGGGGCTGAGTCACATGACCTTTATCGATATTAATGTGTGCTAAATTCTTCATGTGATATAAATATTGTTGCCTCTAGCAACACATGAACAACATGGTACATCTGAGCTGCCAGGTTCTCTCATGATGTCAAGTACTTTAGCTTAGTCTAGTCTAAGAATAAGACAGAATACCTTTCATTGGTTTATAGGGTTGCATAAAGTGGTGACATTCAGATATTATCTAGAAATATTTATTTCTAAAAGCCTCTTAACAGTAGGCTCATA
>PPHD01019444.1:0-14100 GCA_002909625.1 Bambusicola thoracicus | reverse complement strand
TTAAGGACTTCAGATTCAGGTGCAGGGAATGAAGGAAAAAAAAGCCTTCCACACAATCATTCAACATGAGCAAGAAGAAAAGGATTTGCCATGGAGAGACACAGGGTACTCCTTGAGAGGTTCTCTGACAGTATGGGGATGTAACAGCTTGAGCACACATCCTTTGAATGAAAGGCAGGTTAGCAGAAGCATATTTAAAACAACTCAGCTTCAGGGAGCGCAAAGGTGTGCTGGAAGTTTCTCAGGGCAGCTTAGTGCAAGACCAGTTTTCAGGGAACACTGACATTTTAAAAACCAACTGCAGTTTATCCAGAGAAAACAACCTTACTCTACGCACAGGGAAACAACTTGGAAGTCAACAGCAGAAACCAATACCAGCTCGTATGCTCTAAGAACAATGCTACATCTGTCCCAGCTAAGGAGTTGAGATTGAAGGCACAAGGAATGGCTGTAGGAAAACACCTTTCTTCAACCTAGGAAGTTTAAGACCTTGCTTGCCTTACCTGAAATGGAACCAGGGTATTTAGAAGTCAGCAGAACTGCTTTCATTGGAGGAGACAAGAGCTGTTGCTACAAGCTCCACAGTTAAGAAAGAGAAAAGAACAAATCAGTTTCTGCTCTTTAGTTAGCCATGACCCTGGAAAGTGGCCACGGCTAACAAACAGTGCTGGGAATTAAAAAATAGAAGTTAAAAAAAAATTTAAGTGCTTATGAACAGCTTTGACAAAAACCTTTCCAGCAGAGCTGTGCTATGCTCTGTATGACAAGGGCCAACTCTCCCTTAACATTTCGTTTCAAGACCCATCTTTCATCTGCAGGACAAAAATCAAGTGCATCCCATGACTTGGCCATCTTTCTTGCAAGCACAGCCAGAGAATGCATCTGTCCCTCAGTTATCCAGACTGCAAAGACAACACCATCCTCTAAGGACCTCCGGTGACTTGAAGAGCCATATGTGAAGACTACAGCTGGTGCCCTGAACACAAAACCTCCTGGCCCTAACTGCAACAGCTTGCAGAGCACTGCCCTGCAATGATCAGCTTCCACAAAGTCAAAGAGGCTGCTGTAACAGATGTAGTGTTTAGACACGTAAGGAAAAGGCACCATTTCTTCAGGCTCAGTCAGGTAAAGCTTCAACATACACGAGTTCCTTATTTCAGAACATACAATAACGGCCAATTTCTTTCTGCTGCACCTCTCATCTCACTAGCTCCTTATGGCAGACAACAGGTTAAAAGGAGTGCTCAGAGACTGTGCAGAAGCTTTCCTGGGACACGTTCCCTGTGTTACTTAGCCCAGTCTCTTGGCTGAGAGAATGCTCTGTGCTTTATCAAGCCAATCAACTACGCAGCCCCTGGAGGCATAATGTTGGCTTCCCACCCACAGTTATCTGTATGCAAAACTCACAAAGGCAGGTGCCTGCTGGAACAATACAGGTGCTGGCCAGGATGGTACCTGCTAAAGCAGTGAACTGGCTGTAACTGGCTTTTAAATGCTGTTTTTACCCTTACAGACATTTGGCTGTTGCAGTTGCAAATGTTATTCCAATCATTTTCAGAGCCAGACAGCCTCACTTACCAACCTGCTGTACAGTCCTAACTGCCAGTCACCAGCACCAAGTATCCCTCCTGCATGGCAGCCTCAAGTTATACCAGCTCCTCTCACAACAGAGATGATTCAACCAAACATCAGTTGTAACTGCTTCCAGAAATTAAACTTCTCTGTACTGTGAGGAAGTGGGGTTGCCTGGTCTATAGCTGTAGCTGGAAAGGTGTCCCAGGCTCTTCCTGCTGGGTCACTACAAGGACACAGTACCTATAAATACAGGAGTGTCAGGTGGTGACAAAGTTGAGTGCCACAACGTACCTTAGGAGAATCTCTTGCAGGGAGATAATGGTAGCAACAGCTAATGTGGAAAAAGAAATCTCCCTTCTCTGAGATGCTCTGTAAGTGTATTAAACATTTATAGTCCAGGCAGTAACTAGAATTAAACTGCTTTGAACTTCTGACTTTCCAAAATGCTCTCAAAAGTCATCTGTGGTCAAAAAACGTTACAGAAAGGACACTCTCCCATAGAAAGAGTAGAAAAATTAGGGGGAAAAAATGGAGGTGAGGGTGGAAAAATATGGGAAATTGAGAGCACCCACAAAGTGATGTGCATTTCCAGAGAGTTGGCTTTTTATGCTGCTTTTGAGAAAAGCCATCCTCCAAAGCAGCAATTTCATAACTTCATTATCTCCTCTCAGCCTTGACAGCTATTCCCCTCTCACACAAGTAAGGCAAAAGTTGCAGGAACAAGGGAGGATGAGGAGAAGGGAGATGCACAGGAGGACAGGGAAAAGATGCTGCAGTTCTCTGCACAGGGTACAGTGCTGCTAGATGGTTCTTTCATCCAAGCCTCAAAAACAAACAAACCAAACCAAAACAGCAGAAAGTATACTGTTGGGACAACATCTGATGAAAGGCTTTCGCACAAGGAAAGAAAAAACCTGGATGAAGAGTAGTCAAACCAAGTGCCTGAGACCAGTCAGTAGCTCTGGGCTCAAGCAGTTCCTCTAATTCTCTGGCTAGCAAGATGTTTTCCAGCTCCCCAGGCTTGATATGCGTGTGAGAAGCCAAACGGCAAGTCTTGGGCCTTGTGGGGTCCAAGCAGAATGCGAGAGCGTGTGCAGGCTTGGAAGAGGGAGGCAGCCACACCAGCAGTGGGGCAGGGTGGGCAGGGGCATCAAATGGTCTGATAGTGTTGTCTCAGCCTCGCCTGCAGGAATTCATGGGTCAGGTTGTGCCGAGTGATTATCCCAACAATCTTAAAGAGGAAGAAAAAAAAGGAAAGAAAGACATGTCAGTATCACAGACGTGCCACTAAGAGATGTGCATGGTAGAGCTGTTGTTCTTTCCAACCCAAAAGAGCAAGTGAGAACCTCCAAGCAGTTCTTGGTCAATACAGTTACAGGGAGTTCAAAACCCATAGCCCCTTCTTGAAGCATATATCTACAGGCAAGGTACACACTGCTTTAACTACACCCAAATGGACAGCTTAGCTCCTGCTATGTCTTGACACAGCAATAGTTACCCCAACCTATAAAGGGAAATATTTTTTTCCATTATCATACATCCACGATAGAGAACACACAGATGTAACAAAAACCTTCAGAAAGTGAAAGCTATTGGAAATGTCAAAGCTGTCTCATATGGCTTCATTAGAGACATCTCGTTTGCCACATGACAGGACTGCAGATAGCTCACATGAAATTCTAAGAAGCTCTGAAGATGGAGCTGTAAAACTTGCAAAGTGGTGAATTGCACACTGACTGCCACTGGCTGGCAGGTCACAAAAGGGGCCCTCCTCTCTGCCAGACTGCTGGGGAACAGTCAAACTACACATCTCAGCCAATGAAACAGCTTAGTAGTTTTTCACAGTGAGAGTTCAGAGCTAGGCTTTCACAGAGTTCAGAGCTAGGCTGCTCTCTGGTACTGCAGGAGCATCCTGTATTAAGTGCAGAATGAGTTCACAGCACGTGTTTTCCAACAAGTTATTTAGGGTAGCTATTAGGAACACCTAAAGGCAAAGACAGCACTGCTGTCTCAGGACAGACCAGTTCTGGCTATTATTATCAGGACTTTGCCTTCCTGTCCAGGCTCAAGGGAAACACTTTCTCATTATGCTCATAGGAAGTTACTGACACCTACTGACTACTCCTGCACACTGTAGATGGCAAAGAGACAACTATGGTGAAACAAGCACAATTTTTTTTGCTGCCTCTAGAAGTAAGAACAGGATGCAAGCTCCTATCCAACAGAAAAGTCTCCTGTCCCATTACGTGGTAAATTCTACTCTTGGTCTTGAATAAAGCTGTTAAAGAAGTGAAATTTGTGACTTCTTATGAGCTCAAGGACCCTTAGAAGGTACAAGACACTCCTCCACATCCTGTTATAACTTGAGAGAGGAGGCAGACTGCACGTCCTGCCCTTTGGGTGAAGGCAAGGAGCAGACTTGAAAACTAAAGATGGTAATGAAGTCACAGTAATTAACATTGCTCCAGAATCTTAAGACCACCACATTCTGACCCCATTAAAATGTACCTGTTCGACATTAAAACAGATCTTAGCTCTAAAATAAGGCGAAAGCATTGCAAAAAACACATCTGCTTCCTTGTTTAGCAGAGACAAAACTGAGATAAGGACTTACCTCTCCAACTGCGTTCACAACTGGTAAATGCCTGAGTCCCATTGTCCTAAACAAGTTAAAGACTTGAGATACATGAGTGTTTGGAGAAACAGCAAAGGGTGACGGGTTCATGTATGGGGTGACATCCTAAGAAAGAAAAAACAGGATATTATTTACAAAAGGCATCTTCAGTTGTTCTGGAAATCACTAATAGGCAATTGCTGTAGCCCCTCCAACTCTCTGACCTCCAGACAGCTGGAGGTCCATCTATATCCATCTATGGGAGTTATTTCATTTTCAGAAACCTCATCTAAAGAAAAGTCTAATGCTGCAGAAAGCCTCTAAGCAGGATAAATGTAGGTCCACGATGATGCTCCCACATGTAAACAAGGCTGGATGAATGCATGAGAAGCACGTGATGTTGGCCACTGCACAGAAGGTTGGACTCAACCATACTCTTAGCACTTCTTAAAGGCTTAAAGACAGCTCTAAATGTTTATCAGGAAACACTGCCACACTGCAGTGCATCTCTTACCACTATCATGCGAGGGTTCAGCAATGTGAGGTCCAGGTCATGGATATCCGGATAGCGGGGATAATCCTCTGACATTTCTGCATGAGACAGACGAGGCTGACTTGCACTCTGCAATTAAAACAAATGCCACTGAATCAAGGTGCCACCTTCCCACATAGTTCACAGTCTGCAAGCAGCACAGTTCACAATGCTTCCCAACGCCCTACGCTTATTCAGACTGCCTTCTTCCTCTGCCCACACAAAAATGCCTTCTCCAAAAGCATTCCTCCTAGCTGCTCATCTCAGTAAACCCATACAGAGAGAATAATGGATATGCTCTCCAAACTCTGACACATCCTGGTTGAAAAGGACCTGAGGGTACTGGCAAGCTGGATGTAAGCCAGCAGTGTGTCCACACAGCCCAGAAAACCAACCATATCCTGGGCAGCACCAAAAGAAGCACAGTCAGCAGGTTGAAAGAGATGATCCTGCCTCTCTGCTCCGTGCTGGTGAGACCTCACCTGAGTGTTGTGTCCAGATGTGGAACCCTCAAAACAGGAGACACACGGACCTGTTGAGTGTGCCCAGAGGAGGGCCACAAAAATGGTCCAAGGGATGGAACACCTCCCTGCAAGGACAGGCTAGGAGGTGGGGCTGTGCAGCATGGAGAAAAGAAGGCTCCAGGGCCTGTCAGTATTTAAGAAGGGGACAGACTCTTCAGCAGGGTCCGTTGTGATGGGACAAGGAGAAATGGTTTCCAACTAGAGCAGGGGAGATTTAGATCGGATAGAAGGAAAAAGTTGGGGTTTTTTTTTACAATAACAATGAAGCACTGGCATGAATTGAATATCTCCAAGGACTGGACTCCCAGGTCAGGCTGAACGGGGTTCTGAGCACCCGATGGAGCTGTAGGTGTCACTGTTCACTGCAGGAGATTTGGACAAGATGATCTTTAAAGGCCCTTTCCAACTCCAAAGATTCTGTGATTCTAAGAACACGTGGGAAGGAACAAAACAGCAATTGTGGAAACTGGGCCCCAAACACAAATACTCATACTGATCTCAGCAATAGCTGAAAAACTCCTGGTAAAATCTTGGCACATTGGCAGAAAGAACGCACAGTATATGCTGCTGGTTGCCCCAACTGTATTTTAAGATCTACCCTCCATTCCCCAGTTTTACTTGCACCTTCATGCAACAGACACTTGCATCAGCTGATTTTCCTCTCCCCATATACAGTAGCTGGTTTCTTTCCTTAGACGTAAAATACCAAGATAGGTAAAATATTCTCAGCTGCCCAAAAAAGTATCCCCAATTTGCTAAGCTGAGAGGGTGGAGATGTCTTTGCTACAGTTCCAGATTAGGAAGACTCACTGACTGGCTCTCGGAGTAACAAACACCCCTGACAAGGAGGGTGACAAGCTGTGAGCGCAAGATCAAGCCATGGAAGGTCAAAGGTCTGAAACGTTCCTCCATGGTCCACTCTTCACTGGGAGACTGGTCAGGATACAGGTTGGGGTAAGGAGTGTATCTGTGAATAAATACACATTGTAAGTTGCATGAACATAAGGAGAAACACACACCCCATCCTCGAAAGCAACAGCTATTTCCTCTCTTTGTAACCTTCACCAGAATATTTCAGGGATTTTTGCTAGAGACAAGCAAGTCATTCCTCCAGACAACCAGAGAAGGGTCAAATGCCATTACCATGGAAAGAGCATTACACCAGCACCAGAATGGAAAGAGTCTCCTAACTATCAGTTTAAGTTGACTTCCCACTAAAGCAATTTTCACTGCCACATTACTCAGACTCTAATACAAGCTGAAGTATCTGGTGGGATGTCAGTGTGTGACTCCACCCATACATGTCACAACCACTAGGTTAGAAACTGATTAACTACGCTGGGCTTCTGCTTGGAAACAACTGCAATGCATGCCTAGTGACTCAGCCTAGTTACCAGAAAGGTGCTATCATGTACTACACAAAAACGTCACTAGCTCCTCTCTTGGGAGGAAGGGCTTCACAGAGCTCTCAGGTTTTCAGCAGAAAATAAGGCATCGATTTCTACAGCAAAGGCATTTCCCCAGGTAGCCCATCCTCTTCAGGTAATATTTCTGGAAATATTTCTTGATGGAAATTTAAATTAAAAGGTCAGTCAGCATCAAGCTATTATCCTAGGACTCAGACACAGGTGCAGGTTCCAGCACTGCCTAATGAGCCCTGACCACAGTTCTAAAAACATGGATGCCAGTACTGCTTCCTCCAGCACATGAAGTAACGGGGACTGTACAGAAACACCCTGTTTCCAAACCTTCATGGCTAGCACGATCTCACCTTCTCTCTAGCATTTGTTGCAGCAAATCCTCTTTCTCTGGTGGCTCCTCTGTTGTGATGTGCTCATCGCACATGTTGCGCAGCTCACTCGAAGGATAGGATTTCATGGACTGACTCCGTTTGCGCTGCTCTCCAGCTCGGGTGAGAATGCTGGATTTCTGTACACAACAATGTTCAGACATTCACAGGTCAACCATTGTCAAACAGTGACTACAAACTGTTTGTTTGGGAAGAAGTTTTTCCACACAGAGGGTGGTGACGCACTGAACAGGCTGCCCAAGGAGGCTGTGATGCCCCATCCCTGGGGGCATTCAAGGCCACGCTGGATGTGGCTCTGGGCAGCCTGGTCTGCTGGTTGGTGACCCTACAGATAGCAGGGGGTTGAAACTCAATGATCATTATGACCCTTTTGAACCCAGGCCATTCTATGATATAACTCTGTGAAGTCAGGCACCCTTTTTGCTAGAGCACGGGTACACCACATCATTCATTACAACCTTGAATTTCATGCTTCCCCCACCCTCCTGCCCTAAAATTGCATTTAGGCAATTATTATCAGTCTCAAATGTGGATTCAATACTTCAGTGCTGAATTCAGAATCTTTCCAGGTCTATCCTGAACTGGTTACTTAAAGGAACCCCTCCTCCCTTTTGCTTCTAGAAATGCAGCCCTCTGTTCTGCCTCCGTTGTGATCAGGAGGATGGAATGAAACTGCATTTCTGAAAACTCTGTATTTCGGTAGGTGCTCATGTCTGGTCTGAATCCTGCATTGAAAATCGTCTCCATCACAAAGGAAGGGGTCTTCCACCTGCACAACCAAGCTCTTTATTCTTCGACTTACTGAAGCAGCAGCTTCTTACCTTGAATTTGATGTTGTTGCTGATCAGTTGATTTCCCTTCATGAACTCCCTCTCGTTGCCCCGGTTCTCAGTCACAACAGGGAAGGCATGATGAACAGTTGTGCGCAGGATGCTCACGAGGGATTGGATCCGGGTGTGGGGGTAGACATAGGTCAGGTTGGGTTCCATGATGTCGCTGGCTCGTAGTCTGAGGAAACAGAAAAATCCAAGGTTGCTGCATGCACCTCACCTGCTCCTCAGATCTCCACCTCAGCAAGGGCTCCAGCACCTATTTCCTGCTCAGGCCTGACGCACAACTTCCAGCTCCTCTCACAGCAGGTGATGCAGTCAGGTTTGTTGGACACACAGCAACGTCCTCCCATTACAACACTCCTTTCTGAGGAATGTTTCTAAGACAAACTCAAACCCACAGCCCTGCCAAGAGTAGCAGCCTTACTTATCCATTTCCACCTCTGTTTCCCACTCCAGAAGAGGCACTCCTCTCAGGTTCACATGGATGTCATAGATTCCCTTGTTGAAAAAGTCTCCTGTCCATTTGGCTACCTGCAGAGCAAACAGAAGGCCTACTGAGTTGTTGCTCCAAGTAAAAGACTCCTTGGCTCAATATGGCCCTGGAAGGAAGAGAGATTCAGGGCTAGCACGTGTTCAAGAAGCCAGAGCTAAGACTCACCATGAGGGTGATCATTATTGGGAGCCCATAGGTGATTTCATTGGTGGATTCAATTAGGATTACAGTCAGGCTAATTGTCATCCGGACCACTCCTCCCAGGAACGCTGCTGCCCCAATCAGTGCAAAGGTTCCCGAGTAGATGTGATCCAAGCCGATATAGCTAGGGGAAAACAGAGAGCCCTGAGATTAGAATGACCTGACTGAGAGCTCAGCATGTACCTGCAGCACATCTCTCACACACATTCAATGCACCTTTTGAGCAGGTTGGCGACCAGGCGTCCGAAGGCAGCCCCACAAAGCAGTGATGGCACAAAAAGACCACTGGGCACAGAGATCCCGTATGTCCAGCAGGAGAGTAAGAAATAGAGAAGGAAGAACAAGGAGAGTGTGACTGGGCTGAAAGTACCTGCAACACAAGAATAATCATGACTAAAGGGGAAAAGGCCTGTGGAACAGATAGCAGTCTTGCACCATCCACCTCTCAGCTCACAGCAGACCCACCACACAACAGTCTCACAGTCCAAACACACATGAAAATGCTGAGTAAGCAGAAAAGAAGGAAAAGGAGGCCTTTCTTTCCATGGAGGGGCCTTTACTCTGTTGTACCAGCAGCCCCTGAGCTTGAAGATGCTTTTAGCTTTATGGTTCTTGCGACAAGACAGCCTTCAAGCAAGATGAAGCTCTGAACCCTAAGGGTAGCCCAAGGCACTGCCTGCTAGCTACTCACCATCTTGATGGAAGAGCTGGAGGATAGCTGACTCCTGAGGGTTGAAGAAGAGGGTGGCCATGTCATTATAGGTTTCATTTGGGCAGAAAAATGTTTTGATGCTTGAATTCACATCCTCTGACATGCCCTGATGAAGAACAAAAAGGACATGAAGAGTTAAAATCTACTCCCTGCTATGTCAGCCATTGTATAGAATGGAAGTCTTCTGTACAGGGCTCTCAGCACACAATCTGAGATGATCAGATCAAAACAATGTCAGACATTAGGCCTGCAGCATCAGCAGGCTGATTCACAGCGTGAGCTCATTTGCCAAACTACAAAAGCACAAACTGCAGTTTTCACTGTTACCTTAAGGGCTAAGCTGCCCATAAGCTTTCATTCAAGTTTTCTGTAGGTACTGCATGCCAATCAAGAGCTCATTACCTGCCCATACTCCTCTGAAGGGTGAACAATATGAAGAAGACATATGATCTTCATGGAAGATTCCTCACCTGCATACTCAAAGTGTCATTCCCAGTGTGGCTGGTGGAAGACATCTGCCGGCACTCCCCCAGAACCATGGAGGCCACAAAGACAACCACAGTTGTAGTCAGTGACACAAGCAGGCTCTCCAAGACTCTGCAAGCACACAGCAGAAACCACACAGTGAAGCCACACACGGACCCATAACCCAGTGTGGGCTCTGACTCTGAAATAGGAAGAAGCAGACACCACAGCTTAATACTTGAAGCAGGGGAGCCTGCAAGCCAGGCTGAATTATGACTTGGTGGCCAGGATTGCATTAGCTCCTTTTTTTTAATTTCCTGCCCCTTAAAGGAGCTATTTCTGTTCCCAAAACACGTAGTCACATATAAAAAGCCACAGGGAAGGGTTCAGTGATGATGCTGTTCACATGGAAACGATGTTCTCTGCATCCTTACAACATAGTAGACTATCCTGTCTAGACAGCACTGGACAGGTTGATGCATAGCCTCTCCTACCTCTTTTCCAGCTACTGAAGTACCTTTTTTTTCCCCCCCTCTAAACCTTGGGCTTCTCATTTATGAACACTGTCTACAGCAGTTAGCTTCTAGAATTACATGGCAATTCTCTAAATGCCACAGGCAGAGATTAGTTGTGGTTTTAACCACACAAGATAATAATCTACTCTTTCTACATCTGTTTGGACAAGATACAGAAGAATCCTGCACGGAGATGAAGCTCTATTCTGCTCAGCTATAAACATGAGAGCCCCCTTCACAGCCCATGTAAGGGGATTTCAGCTTTTGTTACTCCACCATAGTAATTACAGAAACAGTGATAGACTGCAATCATTCGTTTTTGGTGCTCATTTTTTAAAGTTCTATAGATGCTTCATTGTGATTTCAACATGAGTACATCCATCTTTTCCTCCAGCCCCTCTCACTGGGTCCACTACATCAATGCATTTGCTTTGGGATGCTGAACACAGATGGGAGACAGCTGCACAAGCTCAAGAGAGCACAAATACCTGACAAGCTTTGGTTTGGGATGCACGTTCCGCATGCGGTACTTTGCGAGCCTCTTGTTTAGACAGTTGAAGGTGGCTCCAAGAAGACCTCCTACAATCCCCATCAGAATGAAGAAGCCCAAGTCCACAGCTGTCCAGAGGTGGCATTTCTTATCAGACTCAGAACACTATGTGCAACAGAGCATAAGAAACCCATTAGTAGCTGCAGTTTCCTGCCGCTGCTTCTCCCTTAACAGCAAGATACTTTTAGTGGCTACAATCATAGTGGAGCAATCCTGTGTTAGGCTACCAGTGTGCTGCTGCTAAACAATCAACTGCCCTTAAATCAAATACACATGTATCCATAAAACCAGCAAGAAATAGTGAACTGACTTCAGACCAGAGGGGGAATAACAACAGTGTTAAATCTTACCTTAAACTCTCCGAAGTTCAGCAGACCAGGGAGCTGGAAAGACCCCCAACTCCCAAACTGAATCCCAGAGCGGAAGAAATTCAGGGTGAAGGTGGCAGCCATGGAACAGAAAAGCTAAGGAAGTTAAAACATGGAAAGAAACTAATTAATCAGAATTAGAACTGGCACAGTCAGCCCTTCCTTGAGACTTGTGGCTAGGGAAAGGAGCATCAGAAAATGGTCATTATGTTTTATGAACACCAAGCTGTATGAAAATGGTCCTACTGAGGGTGCCCATTTCCTGCTGCAAAAGAGAGTAGGCTCAGAAGGCATTACTATAATCAACTGATCTGTCTTCCCCTATAAGAAGAGTTAGGAATTTCACCCAGTAATTCCTCCAGCATTTATTTAATCAGAGGTAGTAATTTACAGTTAAAAAAATAATTACAAGGCACTAACACAGCTTGTTTAGAGGGGGAATTGAGGTCTTCATTAGCTCTGATAGAGCTACTATTATAGCACATCCCTGGCTCCTCTTATCCCTGCTGAGAAACGGTAGACTAACTGAATCCCACCAACAGGGCATTTTGTGTAAGAAACACCAAAAACATAATGAGATACGACACATTCTTAGAAAAACTGTCAACTTCACAAAACAAAGCACTACAGGCAGAGAAATCCACAAATAGAAGGTACAGAGCATTGCTTCAGTACAGCTCCCCAAGGCAGAGGACAGCAGAAAGAAATTCAGCACCTGCTCACTCTGCTCCGAGAGAAATGGGCTGCAAAGGCCCAGGCACAAAAGCCATTTCTCTCATGTACCTGAGAAAACTATGCCACCTACAAAGCTATCCTGTAGTTCTGGGTAGTACCAGATTACTCTCTGCCCTTTATCTGTAATAATTCTGGGGCACTGATAAAGAAAGCAATCTCTCCCCTACCAGGATGACTCAGGAGGAGACACAGGATAAAGTGAATGCCCTCACAGACAAGTCCTCTCCAAGGTCCAGCTCAAGGAAGAGACACACAGAGAGAGCCAGGCACTACTTACCACTTTCCATGTAAGCCCTTGGTTCCAGAAGGAGGAACCTTCTTCCAGGCTGAAAAGAGTACCCCCAATTGGGGCTCCGAAGGCAGCCGCAACCCCTGCAGCTGCTCCAGCAGACACAAAGTCCCTTTTATCCCTGAAGAGGAAAAGAACACCAGTTTAGCAGCAGAGAGCTGTGAATGTGCTTATAGACCATACAAAGTAAGGAACAGTCCCCATTTATTGATATATTCTAGGGATACATGAGTGACAGCTGGGAGAAGTACTGGGATGGAAAACAACACCATTTGGTCAGCAAGCTGTTGCAGCACCATGCTCCTTCTCTGGAGCACCAATACAGGGCAAAGCACTGTGGTGCTATGTGGCTGCTGAGTATACAAGGAAACATCCCAAATTATGGTGCTCCAGCATCACTTGGAAGAATTCCAGAGAGGGAAGGGCAAGTTTTTGTTCACATTCAGGTGGACCTGCCTTCTCTGGAGCCCATCCTGGCCACAGAGGGTGCATAACTGAGCTTGTTACCCAACAATGAAGCCATTTAACCATTCAGATTAAAGGTTTTAAGTAGGTAGAGATTTGCTGAACAGTATGAAAGAACATCGGTGAACATGGAGATCAGAGCTGGGATCCCTTAAGGACAGCACAGAAGAATCTCGTTACTTATCCTGGTGCTGTCCTCCTGCAGAATGAGGCTGCAGGATACCAGAGAAAAAAAAACAAGTGACTAATTCATCTCAGGCAGCCACCCTCTGCCCAAGGAGGTCTGCTCAATTCATCCTTCCCCCCTTTTCCTTCTTCTCCTCATCCTGGAGGCAGTACCTGTCACTGCGGAAATATGGGAAGTTAAACTGGATCTTCCTCAGCGAGATGCTCTGGAACTACAAAGAAAGTAAAGATTTAGGAATACGCGTGATAGAAACTTATTACTCACGGTACTCTTACAAAGCAGTGGTGTGGACTGCTGGTCCCTAATCAATGTCTTGGAGAACAGAATGATTTTCTGCCCAGGCCAGCACTAACCTGTGGCAAACCCGCACCCACGACAGCACCGCTGTGGATCATTGGACCTTCCTTCCCAACAAAAAGACCTAGGAAAACAAGATTGATAAGTCAGCATATTTCCTGCCCTCTTCCATGCTGGTAGTGCCAGGACAGATCGCCTCACCACTCCCATGGCATGGCACAACTCCTCTGTACCAGGCCATAAGGTATGTAAGTGGTTTCCAACACCTCAGCTGAGTTCAGGCTCCTCTCAAGGGAAAGGGAGCTGCGGAACCCTGTGCCCCCCAAAGATTTGTGAACAGATTTGGAAATCGGGCAGAAGTATTCCAAGACTACTCCTTCAGTGACTCTGATCTCCCCAGGTTACTGTGTGCCCAGCTGCTTACAATTCAGCCTCCTTCAGAGTGCTCTAAATAATGTGTTCTGGAGAATTCTCACGTCTCCCTCTTAGACTGAGCCACAAGGACACTTCTTACCAGCCCACCTAGAAGAGCACTTTCTCCCTTAACAGTTCCATTCCTTCTGTCTTACTGACTCCCACAACCAGTCCATCAAAATCATCTCACCAGAAAGGCAGAGAAGCCTTCTGTGTCCTCCCCTTTATTTCTCCCCCTTCAGTGATTCCTTGCCCCAGCAAGATAACACAGCCCTTCTTACCTCCTGCTACGCTGAAGAGCACTCCCATAGCTTTGCACACCACTGTCCGGAGCCGCACAACCCCTGGAACTTTTACCCCATTGAGGTAGCACTTAATTTCAGGAATTCCTGATCCAGCTGCCACGGGCTGCAGAAAGGAAACACTGATGCTGTGCTGCACCAATTTCAAAGCTGATTGACAATATCTTAATCAGAGGGCAATGCAAGGGAGAGAGACATTGCTTAGCTAAATCAAATGGC
>PPHD01019443.1:3183-14100 GCA_002909625.1 Bambusicola thoracicus | reverse complement strand
CACCACTCTCCTGGTAAAGAACTTCCCCCTAACATCCAACCTAAATCTTCCCTCTTTCAACTTAAAACCGTTCCCCCTTGTCCTTCTGTTATCAGGAGAGCAGAAGCATTTCTCTGCAAGGAAATGCTTCGAGTGAGCAAAAGCAGCCAGGCTGCTCAGGGAAGAGGGAAGCAGAGGACAGGAGAAGTGAAGGCAGCGTGAAGGAAAGAAATCATAAAATAGATGTGAAAGAACTTTTTTTTCCTTCTATGTCTGTTAAACCCATCTCTGGTTCTGTCAGGCTTGCATACACCTCTATATAAGCATGTAACTTCGTGTAACTCTTCCTTTTCACAGTGAATCCACTTGGAATGATGTGAGGACTTATTATTATATTACTTCATTTCATTTAGGTGTATTAGAATATTAGAATATTGGCATTTCCTCTCTGCAATAATAGGTAAACAGGGATTCCTGCTATGCTTGTGGAGGCTCACAAGGGATCTCCAATCATAGCTGATATCATTAGCTTTAAAGCTTTGTCTAAAAGCTCTTTAAAAGCAATCACTCCAGGTGGATGAAAGCAGTTTCTGTTTGTTTAGCAGCTCGCAGGAGGAGTTTGTAGTTGCCCACCCACAGAAGCTTTGTGCTGAAATACTCTTTACATCCAAAATGTGGCTGTAATGTGTTCTGCTGGCGAATTTTACTGAGAGCACAAATATTTCAGTGCCCAGCTCTTTCACTGAGGAACGTAATGAGCATTCCAAACTTTCCAATCTTGGGCTTCTCCCTGTCTAGACAGCAAGGAACCAACAGCAGTGCATGGCTGCTTGCTGCAAAGTGCAGGTGGGATTGTAATGCTTCTGTGTCCTTTATGTAGGAAGTGTCAGGTCTAAAGAAAGGCCTCTGAGCAAATAGGCTTGGTAAGCACAATGCAATAAACAGATTAATAACTAATGCCAGGTAGAGCAGGGCAGTGATTGGAGTCCTGTTAAACCTTGCAGAGAGTGGGGAGTTTGTGGAGCCGGAGAAGCATTCCCTTTGCAGTGCCTTTCTGTACAAGTCATATCGTAGCAAAAGAGATTGCTGAAAAAGGGCTTTCTTATTTAGAAACACAAAACAAGGTGAAGTCATGTTGCATTGAGAGCCTTTGCGCTTTGCTTTGGGAAGGTGAGAAGGAACTGTGGCAGAGGAGAAACTGAAGGGAGCAGCGAATAACTGAGAATAGAGTGTCTGCCATGACTCAGCGTTGCTTCCTATAAGTGGTGAGCACCAGTAGTGTACCTGGCCAACAGTGAACCCCAGGCTGCGAAGCCTGGTCTGTCCCCCAGAGCACAGGGTGGATGTGGCTTGTCAGCCCTGTGCACATCCTCTGTGTGCATGGACCACCTCGCCATGGCTCCTTGACTTGGTGACATCTCTTCTTCCTCTTTAAGCCTCCTGCAGGCAGGTGCTTTCCCCGTTAATTAGAAGCGTAACTCTGGGCTGAGCACTGTGAGCAAGGTTAGAATAACAACGTGAGAAACAGCAGGATTCTCCATAGGAGGTATGTTCAGTGTGTATCAGTAGCATTGGAACGAAGGATGCTGCTCAGCTGATGCTGTTTTCAGACAGTGCTGTAGCACCTCTGACCACAGAAAGCTTTTGTAGGTGGC
This sequence comes from Bambusicola thoracicus, assembly GCA_002909625.1. Lineage (NCBI taxonomy): Eukaryota > Metazoa > Chordata > Aves > Galliformes > Phasianidae > Bambusicola > Bambusicola thoracicus. The sequence goes on along the minus strand of PPHD01019443.1, from coordinate 12,466 downwards.
TGCCAATTCTTTTTAACAGCAGGTTTTGAGTCCTTGGCTTGTGCTTTCATTCAGGTTCACTTTAGGTTTTGTTTTCTCTTAGGGGGAGGCACGGACAGAGATCAGCCCACAAATGCACCAGCAGCCTTCCTGGTGCCTTGCTGGGGCTGCATGAGCATGGTACTGTGTCCTTGAGACTGCTTCAGCCATATCACTTTAGATTTCCTTACAGGAAATAAGTGGTGTTTTGTTAAATATGGGGATTTTTGTCGTGTTTCCAGCTCTTAATCTGAGTATGGATCTTTTAAGGATAAGTCAAAACTTACATTCTTGCAAATGTGTCTCAAGCGTTTATTTGTTTCCTTTTAGAGCTGCTAACTCTCATGCTGCAAAGGAATGCTCGTGTCAAGCAGTTTTCCAGTGGGATCAGTATTTGTGATGAACCAAAGAAGTCATCCTAAGCTGCCTTGGGCATTGCTAAGAAAACCAGATTGTAGCAGAGAATTAGGTGCAGAAATGGGCTTAAATACTGCAATGACAATTGCTGTGGGGGGAGACAGGCATGCAAAGGCCATAAAATAGATATCCCACGTAGGGAATAAATATAAAAGGGAAGTCTGTGGGTAGAATAAGGGCAGGGCATCCAGCAGCATTCTGGCCTGCTGAGACTGAGAGACAGCAGTGCTGTTTTTGAGAGATCTGTGAGCTTCCTTCCCATCTGCTGGCTGCCCAGACAGGACAGAGAGCCATCTGCCTGCCAGCTGCTGCTGGAGGAGCTGTGTCCCTGCAGCCCCAGGTGGGATGGAATTGGGGACAGGAACAAAGCTTGGAGAGGGGACTGCTCTGCCCCTGTTTTACTGAGGGATTGCGTCCCAGTGCTGAAGCGTAATAGCGTAAAGCAGAACCCGGTTGTTTCAGCTGCTCACTGTATGGTTTTGCGTCTGTTTGTCTTAACCTGTGTTAATTAATGAGTGGAAATCAGCTTAAAGGGAGATGCACGGAAATCTCAGCCTTGAATCCAAACTTCCTCCTGCTTTCCTGAAAGCATGTGGGGAAACCGTAAGCGGAATCGGGATGTGAGGAGTGGTACTGAAAAGGATCCCTAGGAGGTAGGAAAAGAGGGTTGGAACTCAGTGATCTTTAAGGTCCCTGCCAACCTAAGCCATTCTATGGCTAGACTCCCTGTAGGACAGCAGTGGCATCTTGCAGATTGACATGGTCCACCAACATCCGAGATGTTTGCTGAGAAGTCCGCATTCATTCCACCCTCTGCCTTGCTTATTGGCTTCTTGGTGCCTGCTTTAAACTTTCGGATACGTATTCAGACTCATAATGCTGCTTAACTTTGAGGAGATCTGTGTGAATGCAGAGGCGGTGCGGGCACCAGCGAGGTGTGCTAAGAACAGCAGTACCCCGCGCGGCCTTCAGAGCTGCAGCAGCAGCCAGGAGCGTTAACCCGGTGCAAGGATAGAAATAGAACCCAAGCTGTATTTTTAGCAGCGGTCTCCTCAGGGCGCATTGGAAACCTCATCAGTGAGTGGGGCGGTGGGGTGGGCAGGGAGCTGCACACCTGGCCCGCAGCCATGGGTGGCACCAGGTCTGGGCACTGCGCTTGCTTCCCATCACACAGGATGCTCTCCTGCATAACAAACTCTAACTGACACACAGAATGCTTTGGCTGAGTATTTCTAGGCTGTCTTTCCCCCCCCTTCCCCCCCTCCTTCTGTGCCCTTTGCAAGCTGTACTGTTTCTGTAACCCACTTTCCTGTTCTATAGAACCTCCAGTGATTTCTGCAGCCTGAATTGCATTTCAGGATGAACTGATTGCCTTGCAGATATGGCACATAAAAGGTGCCTTCTAATCACAAATAGCATTCAAATGTTTGCATTTCATCTTTTTTTAATGAATAAACTTAATCCTGTATAAAAACACATAATTCATAATGACTGCTTTGCTCCTCAAGATTCCTGTTAATAAAATAGCTCTGCAGATGAAGTAAGATGAATTTTATACCTCTTCCTGTAACTTCCACACAGAAATGTGCATGTTTAAAGTTCTGGGGGGCACACCGAGATCCCTGTGCTGGTCCTTGCTAGAACTCGGTTGCTAGAAACGGCCTCGGAGATGCATCGGGTGCAGTTGAGGAAGGCTTTTGTTTGGGGCCGCAATGAGAAGTGAATTCAAGACATGGCAACAGCTGCAGGTGACAATTTAGAGTTGCTGAATAAGCATTGTAATCAGCATTTATCGCTGACATCACATGGGATTAAACACTTGGAGGTGATTGTTCTTGGCCGTGACCTTAGGAGGGATTATTACTGTGGCAGAACAAGTTGTCATGGCAATACATGAAGGGAAAGAGGCTCTTCCTTCCTCCTTTGCTCCCTGTATTCCTCTATTCAAGAAGGAAAGCCTGAGATCCTTGGCAAAGTTTTATTTTTATTATGTATTACTTTTAAAATAGCACTAAATTCTCCTATTCGTTCTTCATGTTGTGGTGTAAATTATGGCTACATTCGTGGTTTCTGTGATGATGATGACAACGTATCACTAGAATCATGGAATGGCTCAGGTTGGAAGGGAGCTCAGGGGTCATCAGATTTGAACCCCGTACTGCAGGCAGGGCTGCCAGCCTCTAGATGAAGGATTAGATGATGAAGGCTGCCCATGGGCCCCAGCCAACGTGGCCTCAATACCTCCAGGGATGGGGCATCCACAACCTCTCTGGGCAGCCTCTTGCACCACCTCACCGCCCTCTCAGTGAAGAACTTGCCCCGACATCTGATCTAAATCTCCCCTCTTCTAGCTTAAAACCCTTCCCCATTGTCCTATTGCTATCTACCCTATCGCTGTCTACTGTTTTAGTGGTGTAAGGGCTTTCTCTGCAGCACTTCACCTTCATACCCTGAACGGGGGCGACGTGAAAGCTGGATGCTGAAATAAAGCAGATCTGTGAAAAGTGATACAGTAAAATGTCTCTCTGACTTCCGAATGGCTCTTGTTATTTAGTGAAACTGATACGGCTGCCATTTTGTTTCTGTGTGATTAACTGGGAGCCATAGCCCTGCAGTTCTCTGTACACACCTTGGTGACACGCAGTAGGGTGAATTGGTCTCTCCACAATTGCTCAAATTGCAATTTTGGTCTCTTAATTAAATAAATTTTAATTACATTGAGAACCCAATTTCAGCTGTACACCGTAAGCATTCTTTAATAGCTTACTTTATGCCACTAACCCTCTTTCTGTTTTATGTCAATGAAATAATGAAAGATGCTCAGAAACTTTTCCCTGCTTGAGTCTCATCAGAATATTGCCCTACCACTGCCAACAGTCCCTCATATATTTGTTTCAGCCTGCTAATATACGAGCGATAGGAAAGAATTTTCATTGTCAGACTTGTGACTCTACTACATATTTTTCCCTGATAAAAATTCACTATTAAATAAGTTATGTTTTTCTTGAAACTGTTTTTCCTACGCGTTATAAAGCATAAGCTTTTGTCTCCGCTCCTCTTGCAAATAAAAGCTGTGCTACCTCCAGAGTCTCTTTGGAAAGGTTAAGAGATCAGCAGTCTCAGTTTAGTTATTTAATACAAGGAACTGCAACCTCAAATAGGATTTGATGCATTTATTTTGTGTGTTTAGTGAGTCTTGATTTTAGAGATTGTCTTAATCTGGGATGTTTCTTTCCTGCAGTTGCTGCAGCCCAAGCCATAGCAGATGAAAGAAGAAGCCAAAGTGGTGTCAGCCCTATTGCAGTCCAGACCTCAATAAACATAAAGACAGTAACTAAACCAGGTATAATTATTGGTCATTGTTCTTAACGAAGTACCGGGCCCATAGGGAGAGTTGAGGGGGTGGAGGAGGACAGGAACGCAAAACTTCCTTTGAAGAAATTTGGTGCCATTCCCTTGGGAGATCAGAGCCTGATGTCCCTTGTTAGATGGGTCACAGTCATTGAAGGTGTGGTTCTGGTGATAGCTTTTGGTTTATGGCTCTCAGAGTTCAACTGGTGAAGTTGCTTATTGTTAAGATGAACACATCCCTGGTGTTCTGGGATGCTTACCAGTTCACTTCTGGCTCCAATTCAAGTGTTTGTAACTGCAAAGACCAGGACAGTCTTGATTCTGCTTAGCCTGCGAAGTAGCTGTCCTGCAGCACTTTCAATTTGGTATGATGCCCAGAGAGAATTTTCCTAGATTCCTGTATTTCTTGATAGTGGGAATTAATGCATTCAAGAGTAAGGATCAGAGCTGAATTTGGAATAAGTATATGTTCTCACAGCATGTCTGATGTCTGTTCAGGCCTTCTATTGACTGTACACAGTGGCCTTTTAATCTGCTGTATGCTTTCTGCTGCGCTCATTAAAAATATAGGATTGACTGGAGTGAGGGAATGGAAAGAGGGAAAAGGAGGGTATTCAGCTTCTTCTCAATTTTCCATTTGAGCACTTTAATCTGTGTATAAAGCATGCAGTGCTTTGCTGGTGAGTCTCTCTGAGAACGTTCTATCAACCTTTCAGTAGGAAAGGCTCAGAATACTTTATTCAGATTTCAGCGTTCAAAATCACTGACAATTACATGTCTTCAATTTTTCTTTTGACAGTGATAGATGGTTCCACTCTCAGAACAGAAGAAAGGCAAAGACTGGCCAGGGAGCGCAGGGAGGAGCGGGAAAAGCAAAATGGTATTTTCATGTACAACCTCAAATGCAACTTCTGAAAATCTTTGTGATAAAATAATAGTTTATTCTCTTACTCTTTGTTCAGTCACTTCTTTTTTCAGCTTGCTGGGGACAAACAGCATCTGCCCGTGGTATTGTTTCATTGACCATCGGTGAACCTGAAAGGAGAAGCATTAGAGTTGAGAGGAGAATATTCCAGAGATGTGTGGCTTCTTGAAGCTGTGTGTCGTTTCTGACATTCAGTTTTCTGGAGACCACCAGGCAAAATTAGCTGCCTTCTTATTCACAGTTTTAACAAAAACTCTTCTGAAATAATAACCCTTAGCTTAGAACCACTGAAAACTGAGGTTTGGGAAACACTGATTCAGAGAAAACCAAAAAGAATATAGCTAATTGAATGGCTTGATTGCCTTGAGCACTGCTTCTCTTGTTTCCTAGCACACTGAAAAGATTCCTGGATTGAAGTGTCAGCTTTATCTCAGTAAGAAACCGAGACTTAGAGTATAAAACTCTCACCCAGCTTTATACTGCTTTCAATGTGAATTTCACTTTATATACATGCAGCAAGAGATAAAAGGTTCCCAGTATGGCCTGCAGTCCCTACTCTCAGTCTCCCAGCTGCTGACGAGCAGTCTTTTCCTGGCCTGCATTTCTGTATTGCTTAACATATGTGCAAAGACATACAGGAGTGGGAGCAGAGAAAATAGGACCAGGACATATGTAAATTTAGAAGTAGTTTGGGAGCCTTGTATGTAGATGGTACAGATGCAATGTTAGTGTAATTATCTTGTTTCTTGGCTCATTTCATCTGTCTAGCCAAAGCAAATACCTTTGCTGTGTATTCAACCACTGGCTTTTTGTCCAAGGAGCTGAAGCTTCCTGCTCATCTACACAGCTGTACCTAGGTGGAGGCTGTGGAGAACAGCAGCATTATTATTTTGGCTTCAGATGCAGTATATCTGCAGGGTTTTCCTACCTTGTCACTCTGTGCTTTACATCTTTTTGTTATATCTTATTTTTAAAAAAAAAAAAGAGAGAGAATTGCAAAATAGTACATTCCACCCTTTGATACTCAATTACTACTTACTAAGATTTCATTATTACGATGGCGAGAAAGGCATGTGTATAATACAGGTTATATACATATCCTGACTTTCCTGTCTGGACTGTGAAGTGTAATGGCACAAAGTGTTCAAATTCATTGCCATCCTGTGGACAGAATTAAAGGTATCTCTGTCGTCATGTGCAGTGTCATCCAGCACTGCTGGCTAATCTTGGTGTGTGTTTTAACTGTAAGGGGTGATAATTTTGCCTGGTGGTAGTTTTGCTTGGTAGTCTTTTGCCCGTAATCTGTGTCGTAATGTCAATGAGTAATTAAGTTTGATTTCATTTTTTTTCTTTCCAGCTGCCAAAGAGTCACAAATCCTTGAAAAGGAGAGAAAAGCAAAACTCCAATATGAGAAACAGTTGGAAGAAAGGCAGAGAAAGCTAAAAGAACAAAAGCAGAAAGATGAACAACGGAGGGCAGCTGTGGAAGAAAAGAGAAAGCAAAAAATAGAAGAGGAAAAGGTATTACGCTTTTACAGATGTTCCTACGTTGTGTTCTTACTATGCTCTGAAGTAATAGAAAGACATGGGAATGCTGTGTGTTACAACATAAAAACCTTTTACACACCTGCATGCTTGGCCATATCCTTCATCTCTGTCCCTGGCCTACTTGTACTGTACCTGAGGAGCTCTGGACTTTGGGAGCTGTGGTTGCTGTTTGGCCACTGATTATTTTCACATACACAAAAAAGGCCATCCCATTCTGTATTTCCAGATGCGTAGCTTCTTTTTGGTGCACTTCACAGATCCTTTCTGTAAATTAACATGTGTAATAAGTTTTAGACTTTTCTCAACTCTTGGGTTTATTTTTGGTTTGATTTTGGGAGCCCAGCTGTGGCCTAAGAGGCTCAGATTCTCCCAATTCTTATATATAATAATTTTTTACTGTATGTTGTACACAGGTAACATTATCCCTTAACTTCTGCTACGTTGAGCTGGTATCAACTATTGTTACTTGATTGTGACTTTGCCCTTGCTTTGGTTGTACGTGAACCAGCAGAGCAGTGTTGGAGCTGAGGAGCTCATTGCAGGTTTCATAGAAGCAGAAAATGGAATTAAATACATTACAATGTGCCTTCCCCTTTGCTGAGTAGGTCTGCTGGTTCACATGAAATGTGATGTAGTTATGAAAGGGTTGATTGCTAGAAGCAGCATGTCAGCAATAAAAGCATAACACACACACACATGCTCTTATAAGCCAGCTGTGAGAACTTGCAGTGGGTCACTGATGAAGAGGGTGTAAGCCTGGCTGAGTGTCCTCTGGGAGCCCAGCTGTTGTTAAACTGTTCTAGGAGTTGGGTTTTTCGTACCTTTTTTGTCCGGCAGAGTTTTACTGGTGTTTCATTCTCTGTAATGAGCTTCTGGGTGTGTTCAGATTGATATTCCATTTAAACTTCATGGAATAGTTTACATTGTTGAAGAATAAGCAGAAATGTTTGGGGTGGGCCTTGACCACAGCCCAGTGTGGTATTATCTTTTCAAGCAACTGCTTTAAGCATATAACATGCATTGTGCTTCGTGAGGTATGCTTCAAGCCTGCAGTACGTTTATTCATGATATTCAGAGGATGATGGGTGTGTTTTAAATAGGCATGGTGATAAGTGATGGCAGGGCTAGCTGATAAGTGTTTGTTTGGGTTAACCTTGTCTTGTACTTGGTCTCTGGAAGATGATGGTCTTGTACACAGTTATACATCTGGCAGATAAGAAGATGGTGTGTACTTGACCTGTAAACCTCTCTTTCAACTGTAAAGTAAAAACAGATCTCAACATTTGGTCTCTGACATTAGAAAATAATTGCTTTTAAATAAGATATCTTAAGGCAGTATTTGTCAGCAAGATATCATCTACACCTGTAATTTAGCAGATAGAAGGGCATCAGAAAATACACAGTCTGCCACATTCTTGTTGGATACTTTAGCCAAGTCTCATTTAGTTAATCACCTTCTTTAGATAATGCAAAGGAAGCACAATCACAGACTGTGGAAAAATAATTAGTTCTCTGTCTCAGCCAGGCTTGAAGACAATTAGGCATGGCTAGAGTTGAGATACCTGTCTTATAACAATTACTCAGTTATTCTGTACGGCTGTGCAACTGATTACATTGATATTTTGAGTTGATAACTGATGTTCTTTTGTTCATAAAGCAAAACTTATATCTTTACCTGTGACTTTCAAGAATTACTGCACAGCAGATACCTCATGGAAATATAATCTACAGGTTACAGAAAGATTACATAAGGGCTAGGTGGTTTGGCAAGGAAAACCCTTTTACATTTATCTTCTGTCAGTGTATGGAGTGTATCCTTCCTTCTAAGCTTACTTTGCGTTACACAGTGACTGTGACAGTCTGTTGTGAAATGATGTTGAAAGAAGGTGAAAGTCTCAGGTCCTCAGGAGGGGGAAACTTTTTGATAATGAGTCCCTTCGGCATCTTACTGTAATGCATCAGCAGTAAACGCTGCTTCTAAAGATCACTTGGGATATGACTATTCCGGTGCAGAAATCTGTTGTTGACACGCATATAGAAAGCTGGCTGTTAATGGAGAATAAATGTTCCATCATGGTTGCAGTCCATCTTAATGCACAAGAGCTGAAATTCCCACACCAGCACTTGCTGTCCTGGAGGCCGGAGAGCTGTGCTTGGTACTCTGTCCTGCCAGCAGTGATCGCTGTGAGCTGCAGCTGATCAGTGTTTTATGCAGGTTTGCCTTCACATCTTGTGATTTCTGGTTTCACTGTATTTTGTATTAATGTCAGTATCTGTTAGTACTTGGGTCGGTGTTTTGTGTCGTTTTCTGAAGGTACAAATAGCCTTATGCTTAGACCTGGTGTTTTATGCTGGAGAGTTTTCAGCACCTCTTAGAAATAGCTGCAGAATGTAAATTATAAGAATAAGCAATTATTTTGGTTCAGTTTGGACTTCATCCTTATTTAGACAGTAAGTAGCTCTTCAGTTGTTTACTGAATAGGAAACCTGGCGGCTATTTTAAGTAAAGAGTAGAACAGATTATCTGTGCTTTAGCTCAACCTAATCACCTTCACAGTTTTGAAGCCATTAATTGCCATTCACTTTTTTGTGTGATAGTTTTTGCAACAGAATTAAAAACAAAAACAAAGCAACAGATCATAAATCTTGCTGAAGAAAGAAAAACAGTGTACGTTTTGTCTTCTGGCATACCTGTGCTTTATATTCACATAGATAGCTTCATAGAGGTGTTGTTTGATAACAGGAGAGGCACGAAGCAGCTCTGCATCGTACCTTGGAACGGAGTCAGCGACTGGAAACACGGCAGAAGAGATGGTCATGGGGAGGATCTGTAACTCCAGATTCAGAGAGCAAAACGGGTAAGTAGCACCTTTCCTAGCATAGCTAGGTGCAGAATATTGTGGGTGTCAGGGAGGATCCGTGGATAGGTTCGTATTTGTACTTGTCCTGAAATACTGCTGAGATGTGGAGCTGGTTTTGACTTTGGGAAGGACTAAATGGAAACTGCATGGGAAATATATACCT
>PPHD01019441.1:0-14101 GCA_002909625.1 Bambusicola thoracicus | reverse complement strand
GACTGCTGCCACAGAGCTGCAGACACAGCCAGCAGTTCATCTCTTTGTCTTAAGCAATTCACTTACAGAAAGATGAGATAATTAAAGCTGAGGTGAATGGAATCCAAGTACCAATTAAGGGCCCGGAAACCACAGAGTGGAGGGGACCAACTTGAGTCCATCAGGATTCCCCCCACTTCTAAACCCATCCAGGTTTGTTCAGACCCGGCTGGTTTCCTGCCTACCCCACTCCTCAGCTGGTGAGGGAATCTCTAGCTTCTCGTCCGAAGTTATGACTGGTTTGCACGACTGGTTTGTACTCATTTATCTTTCAGCCAAGCAGTCCTTCAGCTTCTAAGGAAAACCTAAAACGCTCCAACCAAAAGCAAGATGACAGATGGAGAGTGGTCCCATTATCACTCCACTTCACCCTGACAGAAGACGAAGCCACCGATTCCAGCTGCCATCAATCACAGCACCATGCATCGACCACGGCAGCCCTACAGCAGCCACACTCTGCACAACCCCACCACCATCCCGCAGGATGCCCAGCAGCCTACCTGCAACCTTCTACATCTGGTTTCATTGGAGTTAGTCACTGAAATACTGCAGGAGTAACAGGAACGTCGCATTAGCAATTCCCCCCAGACATGTGAACAGCACAATAAGGTACAAAACCTTTATTTTCTTTCTAAATTCAGACACGGGAAAGGAAGAGAGGTTCCAAGACTGACATCGCGTAGTCCAGTTATTTTCCTTTATCGTACACCCAAGCAATCACCGAAGTTATCCTTTTCTTTGTCAGTGAGGAAAGTCAAAATACAACAGATATCTGAAGTGAGTTTTCATGCCACTTAATTGGTTCATTTTCTCTGTATAGATTAAAACACTTTTTCTGCTGGAAGCTAACAAATAGTACTCAGGCACTCACAGCTCGCTCTGTGTTATGTCACATCCTATCTTCTGAAAGCATTATTAAAATAGAGCATTAATATCTTCTCTTTGTGCATAGAATCCACCTACTTTACAATAGCAAGGAAGAAAATACAGAAGTACACCAAGAGATGCGCTGAGCACAGACTGGTACAAGTTGGCTGTCCCCAACAAACCACCCACAGAGAGCCACTCATTGCACAAGTGTCACTGGACAATCAGGGGCTGCTCGTGGCTCACAGGTCCAGCCATAAACAGCAGAAAGCAAAGACTGCATCATCTACAAAACCAGAGCTGCTTTTATGAGAAGGGGAGCAACATTCCGCTCTCAGCACGAGTCAGTTTGGGATTCGAACCACTTCCAGCCACAGAAGGACCCCAGCACTTTGTGCTTTGCTGGTAAACCAGGGTTCTGCTAACAAGCACAACAGACGTTTGACAACAGGAGCTCCACGCACGCCCCACGCGCCTTCCTCTCAGAGTCAGCAGTCAGCATTCAAGTTGGATCGATACCAGACACAGGCTTCCAAACGCCACGGCAAGTGCGATTAAGCAGAGCTCAGTACCGGATGCAAATACAACAGCAGTAACAAACAGGACAGCGACCCGCGTTGTTTTCTCTTCTCGCCAACGCTTCCACTTCAAGCACCAATAAACAAACAAGACAAACCCACAAACTTACGAGAGAGAGAGTGCGTGCCTTTGGGTAAGTACTCGAAGAGCAGGGAGCTGTCGTCGCCCAGCACGTCGGCCTTCAGCGACAGCAAGCTGTTCTTGCTCATGAGTGCTGCGCGCAGGTTGGCGACGGTGGCAGCTTGCAGTGCATCCTCCCTGTCCAGGGGGGGCTGTGGCAGGTAGCTGCCCTCCCCAGCACCCAGCAGCTGCTCCTCCGTGTGTGCAAACGGGTCCGGCCGCTCCCCCCGGCTGTCTGAGCTGCTGGGCTCTGCCGCCGTCACATGAGCACCTGTGCAGGGAGAGATGCCGTCAGCAGGACGCATTGGGTACACCTCACGTCCACCTGTGACCCCCAGCCACACTGTGACCTTCCACCGCTCCCCCCACTGAAAGTACTGAACACCAAGACCCTGTAATAGATGAAGGGTGATTTTTGATGTGAAGTAACTCTTTTCTGTACCTGTAGCCTTCACAAAGCAAAAAGCTACCTACAAAACAAAGCTGCTGTCCCATTCGTGGAGTGCTCTGAGCACTGCAGTTCCTCTGCCTGGCACCTGCACAAGCAGAGCACCTTCCCCACCTGTGCTTGGTTTCTCTAATCACACATTATCAGCATTATTCCCTCCTAGCCGAGGCTTTGATTTTTATTTATGGGTACATATTCCATGCTACCTCTGCAACTGAGCACAACGTTAACAGGTACGTGTGTTTCCCCTACAAGATAACGAAGTTTGTTTTACAAACATTTCCACATACAGGGAGGTTATAAGAACTTAAAACACAGCAGCTGCTCCAACAGAGGGTGAAGAAAGCAAATAAAAGTGCATTGAAACGGGAACGCATCCCAGCCTAAGCAGGGACAGCAGCAGGAGCCCCATGCAGGTGTTTGCCAACCCCATGGGCAGCAGACCCCTCCTCTCCTCCTGTCCCATCTCAGAGCTGCCCATGGACATCACACGATGCCACTGCTGGCTGTGAACGGACACTAACTGCTAAAACACACACAGATTAATTGCAACCACAACAATGCATTAAACGTTCCTCAAAAGCCAGGATTGGAGGCAGGTGGTGAAATAGAGGCTTTAGAGCTCCCAGTATTTATAGCTGCAGTAACCTAATCAAATACACATTAAGGCAAAACAAATATCCACTTAGTGACGTAAGCACCAAAATACTCTCTGTACACCCAAACCCCAAAAAGTCATCGAGTTCTTCCCCCCGAGCCTCCAAAACCACTTCTCTCTGGGACGCAGCTCCTTTTAATGGGATTGAGCCAAAGAATTACATGAATCAAAAGCATCCGTCCCTGCCCAGCAATCCAACCATGTCCTGGAGCTCTGCAGAAGCACGCAAACCAAGACCTGGGCAGCACGCTCCTGTAGTGCTGCAGCACTGCAGCTCCCAGCCTTTGGCCATGCCCCTGATCCACCCCCAGCCCCAGAGCTGCCCTGGGATTAGTGCTGAGCTCATTAGTCTCCTTAGCAATTAATTATTTGGTAGTTATTCTCTTACACGGGCCTGCTTTCTGCAGCGTTGAAGCTTTAGGAAAGCTTTATGAGTCTGTTGACTTGGATTAATAACTCACTGATTTGGCTTTAAAAAAGCCAAAGAGGCATCCCTGAAACTTCGATAGTAGCTTGGTAAGCTCATATTTACACACGAAAACCTAAAGATAAAAGGGGTCATTGGAAGCCCGAGTACAGAAACCCACACGTGGGCACCACTGCTGCCATTCAAAAATAAGAGATGTTACTTGAAAGATAAATAAGCTCAGATCTCATCACAAATCCAGGCATCAGAAAAGCAAAGCAAAGCCAAGCCAGCAGCCTACCAACTACAGTGCATCAGCATCAAGGTTGTCACTGTAAGGAATTCAGCCTCAGGTAGTTTTCAGCTTTGAAACAGTTGTAGTGCTTACAAGAGAAGCAGCTCTGCATGCAGCTCCCGGGGAAGGGCTGCAGTGGAAACGAAGGCGATGCAATGTACCAACAGCAGTTCTGCTGAAGGCAGCAGTTCCCCAGGACATGAGCTAGGGAGCACTTTGCCAGGCTGCAAGTCCTAAATGGCCTTCTTTCCCTCCAGCCTCACAAGGCAAGAGGCCATATTCCACTCCACCATTTCACAGTCGTGCACAAAAGAACACCTCCATCTCACAGAATCATGGAAACGATCTCCAAGATCAGCTCCAACCATCAGCCCATCACTGCCCCCGAGGCATCCAGGCACTGTGGAGAGGTGGCACTCAGTGGGCACGGTGGGGTGGGATGGGGCTGGGTTTGGGGATCTTGGAGCTCTTTTCCAACCCCCATGATTCTATCCCATGATTCGACACTCCACGTCATTTTCTCTTGACGTGAAATGAAGGTTTGTGAAGGTGAAATAGGACAGAAGATGCTCTGTGCATTCAATATGAGAATATTTTACACAGAGTATTTCAGTTACAACAATGTAAGCTAACCAACTATTCATAATGGCTAAAGCATGAATGCTGCAAATAACTTCCAACAGATAATTAAGCTTGCTGTTTTAAGAGAAAGAGGAAAAGGATCAATTCCTTCCTCCTTTTGCTCCCACAGGTGGCACTGACCAACACACTGACAGACAGGTTACTCCTGGCGTGCCCATTGATGCTGATGAAGTAGAACAGATGACCTCTCTGTTGATTTACGGCGCTTCAGCTACCGCTTTTTCAGTGTTTAAGGCCTCCTGTGAAGGCTGTGTCTGCAGACAACTGACCAGCAGTGCTCTCCCTTCCGCAGCCCCTCCTCACGCACAGCATCCTCCAGCCCATCCCCACGGCCTCTGCAGTCCTGCAGCTGGAGATGGCCAGGCAGGGCCCCGTACCTTAGGTCTGCTCTCCCTTCCCCACTCCTCTCAGCACAGCCCAGGCACATGCACTCCCCGGCTGCCTGGCACACACCTCCTGCTCAGCTTGCACCACCAGAACACATTTTCTGCAAAGCTGCTCTCTTGCTCGTTGGCTGCCAACCTGTGCTGATGCACGGGGTTATTCCGTGCCACACGCAGGACTTTGCATTTGTCCTTGTTGAATCCATGCTGTTTCTGGCACCGTTGCATTCCAGCAAATCATTCCTCGCCGTCTGGTGCCATCCTACAGCGTGCCCAGGGTTTGCTCCATGCCACCAAGTCCTCCATGACCACAGGACACAGCCCTGGAGCCACCCGTGATCAACGCAGGCGCTGTGCTGGTGGCTCTGACAGCTGGATGGCATCTGGGGGGTGGGTGGCAAATGTCACTGCTTCCTTCTCAACGTGACAAGCAGAAAGGGCAGAGGGATGCGAGGGAAGAGATGCCAACACCAGCTTCCCCCGCCCCAAACGCTCATTCCTGCATCCCGCTGCTGCTCCTTCAGTTGTACTCAACTATTTGCATAGCTGCAAAGTGAAATTGAGACAGGAACCGATGGACATTAAAAATAGCCTAGTTTATCACAAAAAGTTTATTTTTAATCCCGGATCAGTTCCCCAATCTGGTTCTCTCTATGGCTGCACAGGCATTTCCACCAGAACAACTGCAGGAGAGCGTGGGGGTGGAAACAGAGCTCCAAGGGAAAGTGGGGCCGCTGCAACTCAGCTTTCCTGTGCTGGCCATTAACTCCTCCTGCTGACCTGAGACAAAAGCTGGGTGAAATCAATGATGGTGTTCTGAGCTGTCCCACGGATCTGTATGGAGCATCCGGACACACCTCTGACATCTCAAACTTCAGGAATGGCATTTCTTGCCCAGGCCTAGGGAGATGCAGCTTGATCTCCTCATGTGCAAACGACACAAACCATTTGTAAACTCTCAGGAGGAAAAGTCCTTTGTTTCCTGGCCTTCTGAGCAAAGACAACAGGAGTGCCTGGGCTACCAGAAAGATCTTTTCACAGCTGCTAAAAATATCCCTCAAGTTTCTATTTCTGACAGCCCGAGCCCAAGCAGCATCCTTCACCACGCTGCCACAACGCACCGTTTGTCACACAAAGCCCAGTGTTCTCAGGCAGTGTTTACAGAGAGAAATGATGCCACGACCCACAGCTGTTCTGCTCAGCAGCACTTCTACTAACATAGCAATGCACGCATGGATACAATGCTCATCATGTTCCAAAGAAGCCCCACGTTCACAATTCAGGAACTACAGAGATACAGAGGTTCTGACGTGCAATGCCTTTCCCTTCTGCAGAAGCACGACCTGACTTTGCACTGACACATTCTAAAAGCACCGCTGTATCTGCAGCTTCGTTTTCTTCAAAGCAATGGGCTGCAGGCAAAGACCAGCTGGGAAACCCCCTCCATTCCTCCGAGGATCTTAAAAATTATCACCTCTGAAATGATGCAAATGGTTAAATGAGTTAATTCTTTCTGAGACCATGGCTATTGGAATACTGAAGTGGCCCTTGCATGTGACAGCATGCCAAGTAATTGCAGCTTCCAAATCCTTCAGCACAAGTATTTATCTTCTGAAACAAGTGCCTATAAGAAATCTCCTCCCAAAAAACACCCCAAACCAAAACCAAATCTGAGGCCAACATGGCAAAGTTAGTTTTCATTTTCGGTTCACTGCATCTCAAGAACGAATTCCTCCTCCATGCGAATGGAAAGGCACTGCTGCAAAGGCGAAAGTGAAAGTCCTGTGCAGGTAGATGATCGCAAAGTGGGATCCAAAGTGCTACACCCTTCGTTTCTCACTGCTGGGAATTGCAGCGAGGAGGGGTAAAGCAGTGCAGCTGTGAGGCAGTCAGTCTAATCCTGGCACGGGGAACAGAAAATAGCGAGAAGGGCACTCAGAAGAGGGGAAGCGCCTCTGATCTCGGGAGTTAAAGCAGATTAACAGAATCAGGGCTGGGACCGCAGGGAGGAGGAAGAGGAGGAGGAGGGCTCTGGAGCACAGGGAACGGGGAGGGTGGGGTGGGGAGAGGAAATGGACACAGCTCAGAGCTAAAGCTGTGCAGGGTGGAACCATTTTGCAGCCAGGGTGTAGCCACGAGCAAGCGTCCGGGCTGAAAAGCACTGACTTTGGTCTCCAGATTTGAAAACAACCCGACCTAACCCTTTAATAACGGAGCTCAGAACCGTTATTCCCACGAAGGCTGCACCCCAATAACTCATTAGCTTGGAGGTGGCACACACAGCATTTATGCAAAACGTGGGGGCACAGCCATCCCACAGAGAGCAGGGCAGCACCACCAGGCAGCCCGGAGGGCATGAGAGCAGCAGCCTGTGGGCATCTCTTCTTTCCCTTTTACTACCAGCTCTTGAGGACAGTCAAGTGTTCATAAGCAGTAAGTAAAGCCACAAGTCCTGCATTTCTGCAAAACCAAAAATCTTGTGAGTTCCTGAACAGCCAAACCCCGAGTACCAACACCACGTCGAGTTCTTCCCCTGCTCACACTATTTCAGACCCTTACTCCATCACACGGCTAGAATACTTGCCAAGCAGCACAGCAGAAGCAACACCACTGGCACTGTGTAAAGGTGCTCAGTGCACATGTTTACAGTGCACATGCACACAGGCACAACCCCAAGTATAACGTGCATACAACCAAAGGAGAAAAGCTTTCCCATTCTGCAGACTCCCATCACTCCAGACGAACACACCATCACACCCTGGGCAGGTGAGCAGACTGCTGTCCCATTGGAGCACCCCCCAATGTCCCACTGCAACAGAAGATCCCTGCTCTGTGCTGGGATCATCACCCAAAAACATGCCTGAGCTTCTCCTCCATGACAGAGGGTACCAGGGCACAATCAAAGACTTGGATGGAAAACATCAGACCTGGATCTCTGTGAGGTCAGAAGGTGAAGCCCTGTCCACCCCTCCCATGAAGGTCACCCCTCTGGGTAACCTAAAGCTCCTCTTACAGAATAGAGCGTTTTCATTGCATTTAAGCAAAGTAAAGGGAGAAGTACCCAAGCTGCAGCGTCTTTAAGAATGACTGTTCTATTTAGAGAATAATTAGTGTCATTTCACAGTCAATTGGCACAAAGAAAAAAAAAAGAATCACTTACAGCTTTAGGGTGCAAACACTCAGAAGATGCGTGGGAGTACTTCCTTAGAAATAGATTCCTGATGCACTGCGCTTGAAGTAACACGTTAATAAAACCATCAATGAGTTCTTCCAGAGACACCCCACAAGTGATAGCACTTTCCATTGTATGGAAAGGCAAAAGTAGCTCGAAGACTGAGAGCTTTGGAAACACCACCAGCTCCGCAGCCGGGCCCTCTAGGTGTGCCACCAGCACAAGAAGCCCCAGCACTCAGTGGAAATGAGCTGGCAGCTTGTCTCCAAAGCAAAGTCTCAGTGGCTGCAGTGAACTTCCCTGTATGGTGTCACAGAGTGCTCCCTTATAGCTGCTGCCCCTCACTGAATTAAAGGTGTGATGCCACTGTTGTCTGCAAGATCCACCTTCCAAAAAGCTGCTTGCATCCTGCTGAAATGCGGTGCTGATGGCAAGGCAGACTAAGAGGTTATCTGGCACAATGTCAGGAAGAAGATGCTAACACCGTAGTTTTAAGATTAACTCTCCTGAATTAGCTTTGTGCTGCCAGGTCTGTGCTAGTCCTCCAGTACAACAGCAGTTGCAAAGGGTACCCAGGCTATCCCGTACGCAGAGCTAGCAGATCTCACAAGCAGCATCTTAAAATAACCAAATAGATCCAGAAAGATAAAGGAGCTTCACAGAACGCGGTTCGAGGTGACTTTTTTCTTCTTAGCATACTCATGAAAGAGCATTCTGCACCCACTTCCTTAGTACAGGGGCACCCTTTTGTCTCTGCTCTGTGCAGCGTGGCTGGGAATGCTTCTTGCTACAGGGTGCTGCAGTCTGCTTTGCAGAGTGAAGCCCAACACTACCAAATTCAAACCCAACCTAAGGATGAAATTTAAAGAGTGAAGCACACATCCCCAATGCTGGTGACGCAGCACAGAAAATTGTCATTACCTGTTTTAACACCAAAAATGTGCCATTTTTCTTCACGCCTTGGAGCTAAGTGTGGAGAACCCCTTGGCTGCTTTGGAGAGAGAAGAACCAACAGGCAACCTGGGTGGAACCCAGCAGCTCTGCAACAGCAGAGAGCAGACTGCAGGAGGGCTACCTCCACCTGCTGGAGATGGGGAATACTCGTGCAGCATTCAGCAGACCCAGAGACCCTCCTGCCTGGAGAGAGGCAGTGGGGCAGCAGTGTTTGGGGCAGTAGGGATGCTCTCTTGTTCTTTACACACTTGTTCTCACCCTTCAGCAGCACACATGGGAGAATTCCATCCCAGCTCACTTCCCAGGCTGGTGAATACAGGGAAAATGCTGAACACCAGCAGCTGAGGCTCAGCAGGGCCATTTCACAGAGCCCCACGCTGCTCTCAGAGCAGTGCCCAGGTGCTGCCAACACACACAGCCCCGTGCTGCCTCAGTCCTGGCACTCCGCTCACCTCACATTCAGTTTTTCCCTTTGCTCAAGCAGGACGAGTGGAATATTGAAGCAATTCCCCCAGCCATCAGCACTCAGCTCGCCCTTTTCCATCTTCACAAACACCTCTCTCATTGGAAACTGCCTTTAGGACAAGATTTGCAACAACCTCTTGGGCTGTGCCTGTTACCATGCTGGCTCAGCACTGCACTGAGTCAACACCAGGAGCTGCGTTCCTCTCATTTGCAAACAGCTGTAAAGGAAAGGGCACTGCTGCTCAATTCCCTGACAATTAGGACTTTAACAATGTAGACATCATTCAGCTTCCAATAACACAATCTCCTGCTCTTGGCACTCTTTTCAAAAGCACAACTTGAAGAACATTCCATTTATAAGCAGCTTGTTAAGATCAGCGCTGCAGTTCTGTTTCTGCCGTCGCTCCAGCATGGTTTGCCTCAAATACCTGTCCCAAACCCACACACCTCACAGAGATACAAGTGTTTGAGTTTTAAGGTTTTAAGGGATGCAGTGAAAATGAAAAATACTTGAGTGCCAATCACATTCCAGGCACTCCACACTGAGTCTCTGCTCTGAACAACCCTAGAACACGTGCACTGCAAAGCCAGGATTCATCATAAATCACTGTTATCTCAAGTTATCTCACATTTTTCTTCTAACTGAAGTTGTTTAGATTTTATCATCAGCCAATTAGAATAATTACATGCAAGCCTACTGCAGTAGATAACTGTAAAATGTAATACTTCTGAAGATATTTGCAGAGTTACCCATTCATTTAAATGCCAATGAAAACCACATTCAAACTCTGATATGCAAGCAACTTAAACATCCTTTTTCAGCCCATAAAGACTATTCAGACTTTCACTACTGTTTATATTGCTTTTTTTCACCCTGTATTTGACAACAGAGGTGTATATATCATCTCATCCACCCCTCTTGGATTCTGGTATGCAATGAAGCATAGGCTAACCCTTATCACAGGTTGAATTCCTCAAGTCAGCCTGAGGGAGCTCAATGCCACACTCTCTTGAAAGTCCTTAGGGAAAAAACACCAAACCCAACATCACCAGCAGCCCCAGATCTATTAATGGCCTGTGGTTAGTGAAACAAGCAGGACAGCCATCTTAACTTTAAACAGAAAAGATTATACCAGAAACAGATGCAACTGACTCAACTTTTCTCGTGTCAGCCATGAAAGCAGAATGACTTACTTGGGTCTCGACTGCTGTATGGCCATCCTGAGGCAGGTAAAAAAGATGGCATTGGAGAACTTGCCCTGCTGTCGTCCTCCACTTGCTGCGTAATGTGACGCACAGTTTCTTTATTTTTCCTGTTCTTCCTGCGCCCCGTGGGCTGCCAGCCATCCCCCACTCCTTGTTCTGAGAAAGCGTTCTGTATTGCACTATCCTTGGCAGAATGCAGTTCACTCCCACCATAATGAGAGGGAGAAACCTGTTCCTCTTTGATACGTAAAGACCCATAGCCCATGTCACTAGACCAAAGAGACTGGGACGAAACATCTTCGTGGCTGTCAGTTTTTGGTTCCGGATCCTCCTTCCCGTAACTGCTCCCTCCCTCGTGGCAGCTGGCAATAGCAGAATCTCCTGAAGAGTTTGCTGGACTCGTCCTCCGAGCCAGCCAGGGCGATATGCTCCTGCCAGCCACCACCGCCGAGATCAGAGCGTCCGTGCTGCTGCTGGAAGGGGCCCCCAGCTCGTAGTCCACAAGGTCATCCGAGGCATCTGACTTGATGCTTATGTCGAGAGCCGCCTTGATGAAGTTGTGGCAGGCCTGCACGATATCCGTCATCTGCAGATAGCTGGCAGCCGACATCACCTCGATGACGTTCCTGCTGGTCAGCGCTAGGTGTGCAGAATACATGAAGTCAATGATTGCCTTAAAGCCTTGTGCAGTGACAATGTCTAAGTGGGTGACCGTGGCCTGGTCGGAGGTTTTCTGTACCTGGCAGTACAGCGTTTTGAAGTAGCGACTGCTCCCGAGCAGAACGTTTTTGTGAGCCTTGAAGATCTTCCCCTCCACGATGATGCAGACGTCGCAAAGGATGCCGTGCTGCCGCTGCTCGTTGAGCTCCCGAAGCAGGTGCCGGTAGTGGGAGGCAATCTCCATATCTTCCTTTCGGTTATTCATTTGGAAGTCTTTGTGTTTCCTCTTCCACAAGTCCTGCGTGGAGAAGGAAACGACCGTGTAACAACATCCAAACAAGCTCAGATCAACCCCAAACCGTAGCACACTCAATAGCAGGTGCATCTTGAATAAGCCCCCCAGAATACAGGAGTTGCCCAGAAAGGTCCCACGTTTATGACATGATGCAGACTTCAAACAACTGTTGTTAAGAGGGACCAGATGTGAAGCTCAGTCCTCCAACACCTCAAAATATCCCAGAGAAGCGTTTCTTTACACTGTTACAGACTTGAAAGAAAACCGGCCTGGAGTTACTTGGGCAGAACAGCCACTGACTGTCACTGTTGGGGTTCAGTAAAATTTGGGTTGGCACTTGAAACCATGCTGACAGATACAAATGTTTGAAAATCACTCCGAGACAAAATTTCCTCATGGGAAAAAGCACGATGAGAGCAGGAATGGCTGAAATCCCCCAACAGCACGAGCTGACTGAAAGCAGCTACTGCCCCTGCTCCACTGCTGCTGCGGGGCTACAAACACTGCTCTCAAGTCAGAAAAGCAATAGACAAAATCTGAGACTGCAGATCACAACATTTCAAGTCCCCACCCAAACCCAACCATGGATCAGAGCTGTGATATGAATTTCACTTGAAGCTCAACTACTTATAAGCACAGCCTTTTCAACTTTGCAGTAAAACCTGTGGTTTCCCTGGCTTTACATCCTTAAGTTTTCCCCACCAGCCTAAGATGTTGGGTGAAAAAAAGGCTATAAATCACAGTTTTTCTTCATAAGAGAGCTGCTCCAGCCCTACAGTGGTGAGGGATAACTATTCCTTTCCTCCAAAACCTTGAATTTGTCCCAACATAAGTAGCTCCACCTGTGAAGCTGACATTGAGGTCCACATCTCAACAAGCAGCTGTAAAACGTGTGTGTGCTTGGAGTGTCACCATGGGCAGGCACATCCTGGATTTAGGATACCAGAGATTGCTGATCAAAACAAAACCCCTGTGAGAACACAACCCTGGGCTCTCCCAGTCCCAAAGGGTATGTGGTTAAATAGAAGTGCTGCCAACAAGGCTGAGCGAGCTTGCAGCAACTTTTCAATACACACTGAGTTCAAATCTGCATTCAGTCCCATCTGTTCAAACCAACCAGCAGCAGTGGGCAGGCCTAGGGCAGCCACGATTGGGAAAGTTCACTGACGTGTGCAGGAGGGTTTCCAGCACTGGGGAACACAGATATCTAAGATTCATACCCCCACCTGTGCTATTAATACCACCTCCAGAAGCCAACCAGCAACAGTTGAGCCAACGCCGTTGGCTGGGGAACAAGCCCACAGAACACACATTACCAACACCTCTTTGCTAGAGCTCCACCTGATGATTCACAGGGTTGAGTTATGCAGCTATTGCCTGCACAGGCCTCCTCTGCTCTGTAGGAATGGGGCTGTCTCCTCAGCAGGGTCAGGGGTGCTGATCTGCGAGAGCAGCTGGTCCCTCATCATTGAAAGCCATTGGCTTCCCTCAAAGAGGAAGGCCCATTCTCCTTCCTGCAACACCAACAGGCAGAACTGGGGTTTACGTGCTTCAGCTCAGTGCAGCTCTTCTGTAGAATTAAGCACACAAAACACGAAGAAGCTTATCTTCATGTGCAGGTGGTCAACAGCAGTGTAGCTCTACACTATCCAAATGCCACTACATATGTAACACAGAGACCTACCCGGGGACCTCAGCTCCAGCCACCTCCATCTCAAATAAACAGACAACCAAGAGTCAGACTTGAGGAGCAAGAACATGAAGAACCAACCTGTAAAATGGCCTTTAAAGGCCTGGAAAGACACTGTCAGACCCAGACAGGATAGACACTCTCTAACCCATGCACTGAAGGTGGCTGCCACTGCTTCACAGCCATTTTCAGCTATGGGAGATCCACCTATTAAGGCAGAGTGACAGTTCAGTTTTGTCTTTATTCCAGAAACCACTGCTGCATCTACTTTTAGGAGCTGAAGAGTCAGCTTAGCTCCCTCAGGAAATACGAATTGCCATGCAGGATCAAGTGAGTTGTCCATCATCAATCCTGCCTCCACCAGCTGCCACAGCCACGTGATTCTGAGGGAGATGCAAGACATCTCACAACACAGCCATGCAATGATCCCAAGGCTTCAGATCTGGCACTTCCTTTTGCTCTTCCTTTACAGGTATCAAAATCCAGGCTCCAAGATAGCATCATCCTAGATCTGCCTGGAAAAAGAACTGTTTCCCGCAAGGTAACTTTCCCCTCCTCAATTTTATACAGATTAGCATCAGCAATATCTGTCAATATCTTCACTGTGCTTTTATGCAACAACAGCTTTTCCTGGATTTCTTCCTTAATGTCCTGCAGCTAGAAATTACCCCGATTCCTTGAGATTTTCTCTCTTTACTACTTTAGATGCTCACTGAGCTTAGCTCAGTGCATGGCTGGGTTCCCCTCGCTGTTGATAGCAGCCTATTTCAGATGCACCTCATTCTCTGTTAAAGCTGCCTATGCCAGCAACCTGGATTAGGCATTTGTCTCCTTCTACCTTCAGTTTAGAGCAGAGCAGTTTGAGCAGCAGACTGACTAACCCAGCACTTCTGACGGATGAAGCACTTGCTAGCTTGTTTATGAAATAGCTTCCCTCTGACTTAATTTCCTATCAAGAGATTTTTTTACTAACCACAGAAGAAAAAAATAATAAAAAACTCTGCAAGATTCCTCCCTGGCTCCCCTCCCGCCTGCTGACAGCAGACACCCTGCAGCCACGCAGCCCTGTGCATGCCCACATCCCCAGAGGCTGGGGACATGAGCAGGAGGTGCCCTCTGGACAGGAAAGCAAAGCCCTCCGATGTTCTAAAATATAAAGAATATAATAATGCATGTTAAAATAATGCAAAGATGCATCGCCCTGTGCAAACGATGACAGCTT
>PPHD01019440.1:0-14102 GCA_002909625.1 Bambusicola thoracicus | reverse complement strand
ATAGGTAAATTTTCTGAGTATTCAAAACTTTTTGGTAGACATAGCAACAAAATCACAAAAACTATGTAAGGAAATGTTGAGCAACAGTGCTTTACAAAGTCTTTGTAAGCGCATAGGAATGCAGTGCTTATTTTCATTTGTAAATTTTAACACACTTAATAAGGTCTTGTATAAACTAATAAACCAGCTTGGTCAGGCAGGGATAAAATGGTGCAAATTTTCCTAAACAAGACTTAAAGACTTCCCTGATGTAGGAATGGTGAGGTGGTGTTATAACAACCCGGTATATTCTCCAACTCATTTTACCTGATGCTCTGTCTACATATCGCCTGGTTCTTTCTGTTTTAATATTATCTAATTAGACCCTTCTATGGTAGGTAATTTGTTGCTAGAAATGCTGAAGTCCCTGTAAAATGGAGACTGGGCTGGCACTTTTTCATTTCAGAAAGCTAAACCACTTTGTCAGTATCGTCAAATACATCTGTACTACTTCTCAGTAGCCTCTTACAGAGGACTGAAATACATTATCTGCTTTTGATACTATTGCAAATACTTTTTAAATGTCAAGTATGTACCTAACTCATTTTTTTTTCTCTGAAAGATAGTAAGAGGTATGTCTTTTTTAAATATTATCACTTAGATATTTTAATTGCTCCTCCTCTCTGATTTTGTAGGTCCTTGTGCATATAAACCTGTGGTGAAGTCAGCTTTCCACATTTCTGTGTACGATTCTGAAGTAGAGCATTTTAAGGAACCAAAAGAGACCACTCCTGGCACTGGAACATAGCAGGTTGGTCAGTACAGCAATTATTAGACAATTTTTGTTAGCTAATTTGCTGAAGTGGTAAAATTTGGAGGTGTTGAATAATATATGCAATCCAGTGTCTTAAGCTGCATGAGTACGTGCAAGACTGTCATATAAAATGATTTTATTTATCTTGTAAACATTATTACTGTGGATAATATATTTATAAACACGTCCTCAGAACTGATGAGTGCTCATTGTGAGAAAAATAGAAATATGTTTCTCTCTAGCACTGCTGGTTGATGAAGTATAACATACTTTCACATGTGAAAATTTGGTTTACGTTATGAAAACATAGCAAGTTGATATAGTGTTTACAGTTCATTTGAGTGTAAAAGAGGAAGCTTGCTTTGGGAAATTTTAGTAAGATATTTGTAAGCCTAACAACAAATCAATAAGAGGTCGTCTTGCCTTTCTGTTGATTAACATTGTCTTCTTTTCATGTGAGATAACATAAGTTACAGAAATTTTGGGATGAGCTCATCTCAGTTGAGTTGAAATCCTACCTTAATCCTAAGTTGCATTTAGTTTCTCATCCTGTGTTCACAGAGGTATGAATGGATTCAAAACTGCAGATAATACAAAAGTCATTTATACTGTATGTCATGGAAAGCAACATGGTACATAAAAATCAGTATCATGATTACTATTTCTAAACGTGGCAGCAAACTTCTTAGAGTCATATTTCTGTTTCCTTTTCCAATATAATGGCAATACTCACTATATTTAAAACCTTTTACTTCTACAATCATAATTTACATCTGTGGGAATGTTGGTTTTTTTTCCAAATAAATTGTTTACAGTGTATTAGTAAGCAAGAGGATAGATGATATTCATAGCATCTACTTATTGTTTTAACTCCTGCTTGTATTAGCTAAGAACACTGCTATGTTTGGTAGTACAGCCTTGGTGAAATGCTAGACTTATTTTTAAAAAAACTTTGTTTACCTTCCAAGATTATAGTCAGCTTGCAAGACCTGAGAAACTTCAGTGATGCACAGAAGAGAGTTACAAACAGAGGAGCTCTCAGGTCGTACAATGTCTATATGTTCTCAAAAAGCCAATTAAGAGGAAGAACAAATAAGATAAACCTCTGGGAAAGACAGTTAAACTTCAGTGTATAAAACCAGTAGGTGGAGATTAACCTAGCATAGTCATCACCCAAATACTGAATATGAAAATTAAATGTTTATGGTAGTTTGGCCTATCTCAGTGTGAACGTAATCCAGAAAATATCTGAGCAGTTTATTTATCCTTGTAGGAGAAAGGGCTGTTGTAAGTGAGTTGTCAGCCTTGCTGAATTAGTCCTTATAATTCAGTCATAATGCCTTCTTTGCGTGTAGGTTGAACTAGCAGAAGATCTGGGACTTCAGTAGGCATACTTTGCTCTCAGTGACAGTGTCTATTTTTGTATGTGTTAAACAGCACACTTGAACTTGAAAGTCAGGCTTACCTTTGTACTCTTCTTTCCTACATACACATTGTCTCTCCAAGGAATTGCATTGTCCTGTGTATTAATATTAGTTTCTTGCTCAGATATGACACAAGTGGCAAAGAGCTGTTTAAGACTGAAAGTCTTAACAGTCAGGGTAAGAGCTTATTAAGTGAGAGCATTTGCGAGGGGAAACCAGCATAACTGGCTAAGAGAGACGGCGTTTTACATAGACTACTAAAACATAAGAAAATATCATTTGTTTTCATGGTGCCTCTGTAAACTTCTAAGGAAAGAATTGCAGGCTGAATGACTATTCGTTTCAGTGTTGAATGGGGTGATCCATTCATTCCATGTCTTTCATCTTACTGGATTCCTTACAGAACAAGGTTTTTCTGTGTTCCAGGACTTTTCTAATTTACAATATTATTTTTTCAGCTGCTCCAGAGGCTTTCTGCAAAGAGAAAAATACTTTTACTTAAAGATTACTTGATGTAAACAGGGAATTTAATGAGAAGCTTTTGCACTCAAATTAATAGTGAATCCTTGCTGACTTCAGTGAAGCTATCTTTTTTTATGCTAACTCTATACCTGATGCCTTATTTCTGTTCTAAACTTTTCTGGGGATAGCTACACATTTGTTCTGATCCTATTTTTCTAAGTGCTCCTTCCCATGTCATATCAAAAATGTTAATACACACAGATTCTTTGACTACTCTTTTATTCTAATTTGTAAACATTTTTATGCTTCGTTAAAAGTAGCCTTCAGAACTACTCATGGCAGTTCAAATGAAATTGTTTGTTTCTTCCATCTATACTAACCAGTAATTAGCCTTAGTACATTCATCTCAATTACAAGTCTCCAGGAGTTCATCAAGATCTTCTGATTGATTCCTTTGCATTGATTGGTTAGAATCACTGTCCTGAAGGAAATGTAATGGTGTGTAGTGCTGTAAAACAAAGTAGTCAACATGTATTCTTTGTTCATTATTTGTTACAGATAGTGCAGCCAGTTAAAACAGCAATAACTGTAGAAATTGTAAAGCAGAATTAAGTATCCCTACAATATAATAGCAGTACAAAATTGTTTGTATTGTTGTCAAATTGCTAGTCATTACTTAGTTTTAACTGTACAGAACCTCATATTCAAAACTCTGCTAGAGTTTAATATACCATAAAAGATTCATTGTTCTTAATTCTTTGAGATAATGCTGCTAGGAGAAAAAGCATTAGAGAGAGAATCTCACACAAGGCACTTCTGAGTTCTGTGTCTGAAGAAATCAAATGGAGCCTGTTGTATGTATATAGAGTTCAGTCTATGTCCGTGTTTTTCATTAGTTCTGAATATCATGGATATCACATTGCTCATGATTAAGATATAAACGAACACCACAGAATTTAAACTCCCGTGTAATTTTGATTAATAATTTCTATTCTTTCCCTTTGCAGTTTTCAGATTTTACTTGTAAATGATTGGAGGCAGAAAAATGTGTTATGTACTATGCAAAAAATGTGTTTTTATACAGATTTATCAGCAATGTTAACTGTGACTTTTTCACAAGTAGAGGGTAGTGTGTAACAAATTAAGCAAATAAAATATTCCTATTGTAAGTAAAGAGAAAAAGAAAAAGGTGAGAGGGGAAGCTGTTCAGTTACTCACTGGAAATTTGGGATGAATTTTGTTGACCTGAGGGAAGCATGCACGTAGATTAATTATTTGCTTCACGTAACATTAATATTCTTTGTGCAAATCAGAGGGCTCTTAAGTTTTTATAGAGACATTCATAACATTTACACAGCTAACCAGCAACAGTAATACAATCGCTCTGCATCTGTTTGTACTCTGAGAACAGAGTGCCTTCCTTTTATTTTAGTGGTAGAAATCAATGGAAGATTTTCCCACTTTAGAAGAAGAATAGCATTAAGTAATTTTTCAAAGACTTATGCAGGGTAGGGGGATGTTCTTTCATGTGTTGCTTTAATTGAAGATCCATAGTAGTTCTGTTTGATTTGATAACATGCACAAGACTTTTGTTATGTTCTAAGAAATGCAACTATTAATACCATTTCCTTGATGCTTATGTAGCACTTTCGAAAAAACTGTATTTTCTTAAGTGCCCATGTTTAATTTTCTGAAGCTGTATTTAGGCATGGGTTAAGCATGGCAAATGCAAAAATCCCAAACAACAAAGCAAAATTGTATTGCATGTTCTCCATCCTTTACTATTTTACATAATGATTGTAAAGGAAGCAATTGAATTTACTAGCCAAACCTGATATTAATTATTCTACTTATTACCATTGGGATAAATGTTGGTACCAGCTCATAAAAATACTTCTGGAGAGCAATAGTTTTCTGTATAAGTGATTTCCAGTAAAATTTGGAGATACAGATAACCTGAAATGATGGATGAGGACTTCTTTTTCCTTATTGACATTTATTGAGAAAAAGTGCAAGCGTAAATGTTATTTTGCTTCGAATTAAGATCGGCTCATTGAAATTCTAAGATAACTAGAGAACTAATAGGGAAAACAAACAATCAAGCAATAGGACTTCAGGGAAAAAGCAGCATGTACTGATATATTGAAAATACTTTCAATAATTTGGACAGAGAAAGAGTATATCTTGTATGTAATTTGAAGCAAACAATGTTTTTTTTAAACAAGTAAGTCTGTAGGAAGAGTGCAGATTTAACAGTTAAAACTATCTGATGATCCAAATATTTGGAAGCTGCTGGTGGTGGTTATTGTTATTTACCTTGGGGAAGATTATTGCTATTACACAGAATCACCGAGTTGTAGGGGTAGCAAGGAAACTGGAGGTCATCAGGTCCAATCCCCCTGCTAAAATAGGTCCCCTTGAGTAGGTTACACAGAAAAGCATCCAGGCGGTTTTTCAATATCTCCAGAGAAGGAGACTCCACAACCTCACTGGGCAGCTTCTTCCAGTGCTCTGTCACCCTTCTGGGAACTCTGCTAGCTGCTGACCTCCAACTAGATTCTGCATTGCTGATCACAACTCTGATCTCTGCCAGTCAGCCATTTCTCAACCATGCTCACTGTCCACTCATCTACCCCACCCTTACTAAGCTTGCCTTTGAGGATGTTGTGGGAGACAGTGTCAAAAGCCTTGCTGAAGCCAATGTATGCAACATCCACTTCTCCCTAATCTATCCAGCCGATCATGACATCATAGAAGATGATTGGTCAATAATGATTTCCTTTTGGTGAATCCACATCGTGTACTACTGATACCTCTCTTTTCTATCAGTTGCCTGAATCCAGAATAAGTTTTTTCATCACCTTCCCAGGGTCGAAGATAAGACCGACTGACCTGTCACACATAATATTTTTCCAAGAGACCATCTGATATTGTGGCCTGCAAAAGAGCAGAAGTGGGAAATACAGATATATAGGTTGTTATACTCCCAGGGTTTTTATTAAACACATTTAAATTAATCAGCTCACATAGGAAAAAGGTAGAGATAAAGAAAAGTAAGGACTGGTGGAATGCCATGCAATGCAGAGAGGAAAGAAGATATTTATGATTGCTGTGAAAGAGCACAGCAAAGATATAAAGGGATACTGATGTCTGTATTGTATCTATAAACGTTAAAAACAACAATAAGATAATAATAATAATAAAACTACCCAAAGAGCAAAGAACACCAACCCTTCTAGGGACTGAAAACTTTCATGATGGAAGGATCTCCACATCTTGCCTGTTAAGTGATTATTAAAATACGGGTTAGGTGGAAGCAAGTGGATTGTGCCAATGAAGTACAGATAATATTTTGGCCAGTGGGGAATGTAAAAATGGTGATGCTGGCTCATATCACTGGCCTATGCTGCTGAGTATCCTCTATCTCAAAGTAAGAAAGCATACAGATACCATTGACGCAGGCTTAGAAACACAGGGTGAACTCCTGAGCTTTCTCTTTCTATACTTCTGATTTTGTCTGAAATGGAAGTAGCGTGGGAAGGAAGGAAGAATGGTTTGGGGACAGTTGATAGTGAAAAAAATTGGAGTCTATCAGTAATGAGAGAAAAGATGAGAATGTTTACATATATAAGACATAAGAGACCTGACTGTGCATTTTATTATTGGAATTTGATGGGAAGTGTCCTGACAGAACTGGAACTGTAAGCTAGGAGAATACGCAAATATTTTAAAAGTGCAAGTCTCTCAAGTGTCACTTCAGTACTAGTTGATACGTATAACAATATATTTGATTTATGAAATTATTTGTGTTTGAATAGTACTTTAAATGCTCTAGTGCTTTTTGAAAAAAGACTCTTGTTTAATAAGAGTACTTAGAGACTTTTAATGTGTTGTCTTTTGTTTCCTTGGTAACTGGTTATATATGTATTTTTTCCTGTTACTTATGTGAGCTTTGGTGTTTTCACCTTTGTATTGCAGAATGAATAAGGCAGTGGGAATATGAACAAAAGCATAGCATTCACTTTATTTTTTGATAGGGAAGAACTTTTATTTTTGGCATGTCATAATGGACTTTCAGATTGTATTTAAAAAAAGACTACCAAATAAGATCTTACATAAATAAGAACTTGCTCATTCATGCTGAAGATTTTAACACTTTAAGTAAACTTTGAGAATAGCAAGATTTTGTTTATATCACTTCATCCAGCACTGAAGTACTTTTGTTTCTTCTGAATAGAATGAATCTATTTGCCTTTAAGAAACACATTAGATAGTGACTTATAATAATAGCTAATTGATGTTTTTTATCCACTCTAACTGCTAGGATCATTTTGAGGAAATATATTGCTGACAGATAAACATGAAATTTACTTAGGGTAATGGTGAATATCGAAAATCTTGCTCAAGAGACAATCTCTTTTTAGTCTAACAGTAGAAGAAGTGTATCTGAAACTACTACTGCAACATTAATGCATGCTGGTGGATACCTGATCTTGCTTTTCATTTCACTTTAGATATGGCAGAGTAAAGCTTATTGTAGTACATTACCGTTCATCTTGTTGGACCTATAAGCTATGTGGTGCATCTTTCAGTACTGTGCTATCGCTCCGCTTCAGGCTGATTCAGAAGGAGACAGGAAACTGATACAGTATGTTTCTTCCTGCAGCACTTGGTTTTCAGTTAAAGCCTTTATTCCTGCAGAATTACATTATGAAGTTTATCTGCAGGTATCAGGAAGTGTATTCTTAAAAGTTTTATTTTCTACTCTTTTTGGTATTTTCCCATACTAAAAATAGAGGAAAATGTGTCTTCACATTACAGCCAGGCTCCTGTGATACTATATTTTGTACTTCTTGTCACCTGCAAAAGACAGCCTGTGAGGTCTAGTTTTCACTGAGGATAATGATTATAGAGGAGTTGTACACTGTGGGCTTAAAAACAAACAAATAATTGACCAGCAAGTTTTTATTAGCATTCAGTGAATAATTTCTACATTTAAATAAATTTAATATAACTTTTCCAGGCCATTATTATACTTCTCTGGATTCACAACATAACATTTTCCATAGCAGATGTACACCATAAGCTGGTGATATTTTAGCTTATGTACTATTGGAAAATTAGATTAATTTTCCAATTAGATTAATTAAAATTAATACACATTAACAATTTCAAGTATTTTTGGAAGTATTTATGGGTTTTATTCAGACTTCAGTCCACAATAATACTATTCTTACCCACGTGTACTGGATTTTTTAAGAATCTAGTACAAAACAGCCAACTGTTTGATCACAGAACTCATGTTGCTTTGTCCTCCTTTCATAATTTTCTTTGTGTATTTTAAGTTGTTTTAGCTCTTCTAAACCAATATACCTAATGCTGAAGTAGAATTTTGCAATTTAATTCTCAGGCTACTGTTAGCGCCTTGAGAAAAGGAAGAATAAAATAAAAATGCCAATTTCTTTGTCCAGTAGAACTAAAGATTAAGAGCAAAGGCTTTTAATTTTTGAACCATTTTTATACTTGGACACTCATTAAATATCAGTTCTGTGATAGTATTTTCTATATATTATAGAAAGAGCAACAAAATAAACAAATGAAGAGATCTTGAAAGAATTTAGCTATGACTAAAGCTATACTCAAGTGTTCTTTTAACTGAATTGATAATGCCAACTTTTGTGGTCCATATGATCTAAGAGTATAAAAACTTGCACAGGTTATCAGACATATTAAAGGTTCTAGGAGAACATATGTAGCAGTGGAAAGGAGGCATCTGACTCTTTGTAGGTCAATACCTACGTTCCTATTGATTTCCAGGAGAGTAATGTATTACTGCTTCCTTGACAGGACGACTCTTCTATTAATGGAAGTGTAACATCAGAGTCAGCAAGCAGAGCCTCAGCAGCTGCTGCGGCTCCCAAGGTTGTGGGTATAAGGAAATCCGTATTGAAGAAAATTTTGGGGGTTGCTGGTTTTCATTACTTATGCTACATCTTATGGCAGAAATTAACAAAGATCCTGGATACTCATTCATTTCAGGCACTGCTTTAGCAAAATTTAGATTACATTCTGTAAGAATCTGTAAGCCCTCTTTGGTTTCTGAAGACAGTCAAACTTATATCTTAAACATCTTTTGCTATCTGATGGAATCTGATGTGATTTTATAGGCTTTTGTAAAGTCAGCAGAGTTTTTAGAGGTACCTAAGGGACTAATCTATTCGAGATGTACATTTATTTTAGTTGAAATGGAACATCCATTGCGGTAGCACAGGTGTACTTATTGTCTGCAAAGCCCATGTAGATGACTTGTTTGGACTAGGCATTTCATTTAGTTTTTCAGATTGGATATTAGGAAAACCTTCTTCTCTTAAAGGTCAGGTGCTGGAACAGGCTGCCCAGGGAGATGTTGAGTCATGGTCACTGGAAGCGTTTGAGAAATGTTTAAATGTTTCAGTAACGGACATGGTTTAGTGGGAAAATATTGGTGGTAGGTGGATGATTGGACCAGATGATCTTGGAGTTCTAGTCCTACCTTTGTGATTCTATGATTCTGATCTATTTTCGCACTGATAAGGCAGATAAGATATTAGATAATCACAGTGTACCTGACTAATCCCTGAAAAGTGTCATTTTTACTTCTATAACAATTGTAAACTATTCTTATCTTCATAGGCGGCATGATCTCTGATATTATTAAAATTAAATCTTACATAGACATTTATTGTACTAATACATTTCAAAACCCTAATTGTGAAATCTGATAAAAATGGATGTCTAAACAGTGAATTTATTTCGTTTTGTATGAAATGTGTGAGTTTTGCTGGGATGCGTGGGGTGCCTGTATGAAATTTTGCTGTGAACAATGCTCAGGTAACTTCAGTAGAATTTTCCCTGAGAACAAATTTGAAGCCTAAACCTGAATTCTTTGCATCTGTAATAACCATCCTTTTTAAAAGGTGACAGTTGTATAACTAGTAGCTATGTCCTTACACAGGTAAGAGGTAATCAGCAGAGTCAGCAGTTTTCAAATTGCTGTCTTTGATGAAAGTGCAAAGATAGAGATTCAGCACAAGCTTGAATGAGCAGATGGATGGTAGAAATGTCATTACATTTTTGAGGGTGCCCTCAGTATATGCGTGCTCTGTATCAAAACACTGGCCTTGGCAGACTAAAAATCAGTATTCTCTTTCAAAATCAGAACAGGTAAGTTGTTAACTTTGAAGCAGTTAAATCCAGTAGGCTTGCACATTATACATCCTATATTTGAGCTGAAGTTTGTAAGAACTATGAGAAATATTATGACATTAAATTTTAGATAAAGAGCTTCATTAGATTAAAAAAAAAAAAAGAATCTGCTTAAAAATGTATTGTATTTTTACATTATAGGGCTCTACTGAAATAATTTCTGTGTTAAAATGGAAGCATCATGAAAGCACGCTACTTCACACTTTACCTTGGATATTTGATTCCTGATAGATTAAAACACCTCCTAGGGTATTAACAGGGTAAGCAACAAACTTCTGGCCTTCCAGAAGTGTTTGCTTTAATTGGCTGCTAAGTACACATCTTGGGGCAACATTAACTACTTCAGGTCTAGATTAGTTAGTACATGATGTTATGCTTCTATGCCCTATATTGAAAATTGAAATTTTAAATGATCCCTGCAGGGATTAAAATACATACCAGTGCAACTACAGAATTAATTAAAATCTTTCTTCAACCACTCATATACGCTGTTAAATAAGATTTAGGCAAAGATTAAGATTAAGGGACAAATAAGATTAGGGACAAATTGTCATTATGGGGAAAGGACACTACTGTGAGACAAGGGGAGAATGTGCAGTTTCATCTTTCATGTCTCATCCCCATGCCAATAGAAATACCCAAGGAAAACATCTCTGAAATAAGTAACTTGTCAGTAACATTTTATGAGATTGCAACAACACAGGAGATCTATTACTTAAAATAAAAATGCACACAAAGAAGGGAGGATTAAATTTCCCAAACCTTAACAATACCTTTCATATAATTCACATTACGATAATCACTACAAAGGCAGAATTAAATTATAACAATGGACTGCATTGAAAAAGAATGCATGTGGAAGTGATGCGTTCTTTCTTAACAAAATGTATTTCTAAGATCAGGATTTTCAGCTCTACAGTGTTGTCAGCCCATGGCTGATCCCATTGTTGTTTTGCTTTATAGTGTTTTCCAGACTTTGTACCTATAGTAGAACAGAAAGTTTTTATGATTGACCTACATTTTAGATATGAACTAAGTGAAACCAGGCGTAATCCTGAAAATTTATTTACAGTCTGATAACAATCAGGTGTAAGTAACCTGAAACTTGAGCAGTTCTGTCCTTGGAAATAATACTGGAAAATTAAGAGGTTGAGGTGAAACCTCCCTTTTCGATACACTGATTTCTGTCAATATTGTTTTGAGGGTTGTTTGCAACTACATACTACTGCTACTACAAATTGCTGCAAGGGGCCAAAGGTTGCAGAGACTTACAAAATGATTAGAACAGTGCAAACACATTTTATAGATGTGCACACACAAACACAGCTGTGTACTTGGCAAAAATGAGTATTAAGATGCTTTATATTTTACTTAGAGCTTTGGATGTACTCAGTACTTCACTGTATAATGACAAAGAAACCTGTACGTAGCTGGAGGGAGGAGGTAGTTGCTTGCTCTCGTTTAGTCATTAGCTGTAGTAAAGGTGCCTTTCAGGAAGAAAGGATGACAGATAGGTAATGTTACAACTATCAGATTCTCTGTCAGGGGATACACTTGTCAGGGACAGCAGGAGACAAAGTGCATGGGGATACAGATCCACCTTTTCCAGAGCAGTAATAAGATGAGTGCACCTATTGTCACTGTTCCCCTGCTTTTCCTTAGTCATTTATATGACAGTGCTGTAATTAATTACCTGACATGAGACCTGCTTTGATTTTTTTTTTTCTTTTCTTTTTGAAGCCGCCCTTTCAGCTTTTCAACATTGTATGGTCATCTACCCTGTTAATACACTAGCCTTTCTAGTTAAGCCATGCTATCCTTAAATTTACAGAAAACCACACGTACTTAAAACACAGGATATTTAGGTTTGGTAGCTATGTTAGTAGTTATGCTTGGCAATGGTTTTTACAGAAAAATAACAAAGGCCAGGAACGTATTTATCAAAGTAAGGAGGATTGTCAGTATAAGTTAACTTATCAGTTTTCTGTAGCAACATAATTTGCATTCTGACACTTTTTTTCTTACATGGTTCCATCTGGATGCACTATCAAAATTAAAGAAGAAAGAGTTCACTGGTTTGCCCGAGACAGTGCTACACATCATTATAGGTCATCACTATACATTAACCAAATTAAGTGTGCTAGACTTGAAAGCAACCCATAAGAGAATGTGCAGATTATGAAGAACTCATTTTGTCTCCATTCTAATAACTGCCTGAAAAATACCGAATCTTTCAGAAACCATTGGGAAATATTTTAGAATATAATTATATTTTTACGATTTGTTTTCTAATAACTCATCAGCTCATCAGCACTACAGATCTGGGAACTTACCAAGAGTGACATTAAAATATTTCAGCAACATCTGCAAAATTTTGACATAGTTAGATCATAAACTCCTCTTTTCATTCTGAAATTCTCCTGTCTTGACAGGTCTTACTGAAAACTGCAAGTATTTCACTTTTGATTTGAGGATCATTTTATTTACCTTCCTTTTTAAAGTGATGCTTTCTATCACAGGGCAAGCTGGCAAATAAATATTTTCTTAGTTGATATTGGTAGTCATCTGTTTTATGGGGAAAGATGAGCATTTAACACGTGTTGAGTCATGTTCAGAGGCTCGAACTCAGCAAAAGAATTTCTAGGTGTAGTAAGGAATTTTGCATATTTCCATTCTATGGATATCCTCCAGCAAATGTAAATGTGGATAATGTGTATTTAGCTTTAAGATTACTTGCTTCTAGTTTATCCTACATAAACAAACAAAAATCCTACAACAAAGTGCAAAGCTACTTTTTAATTGATTGTATGCAGAAGAGTCTTATCTTTCTAATCCACATTTACGATTCCATGAAAAGGTTCACATGCTAAAATTACTCAAGGTTTTTAATTTCTTTCTAAGCCTCAAAGAATGCAGAAAAAATATATATCTTTAAGAAATAGATGACTACTATCATAAAACCCAGCAACATTCAATACAAGATACAGGATGAAGTAATTTTTATTTTAACCTTTACCACAAATGTAAAAGCACTATGATCATTTCCTATGCTCAGAAATAAGAAAATTCAGTCAAACAGTTAAGTCTTTTACATAGTCTGTATTCCCAAGCATGATAGCTGATGAAATTTTCAGAGGAAGAAAAAGTTCATAATTGCAGACTTAATGAAATTCCTAATATTGTTAATGATACTTTGTTTTTATAATGTTCCAGAATGCTGCATGAACTCTGTTCATGGATAGTATTGATTTATGACAACTGTCATATTTATAGTGCTTGTTAGTCATTCAGAATTGTTTGTTTGGGCAAACTGTTAATGTCAAACTAGTATAATTTTATTGATGTAATTATTTCTTTCATTATAGCAGTGCCTGCAAGCATTGCTATAGCTATAGTTATATTAGCATTCTGTTCTAAAACCCTTATTTCAAGGATTTATAAATTAGCAGTAAAAACTTGCTCCAGGCTAAATCTTTATATATAAAAGTGTGATGTTTGTGTATAGCTTTGGAAAAGTTTCAGAGGATGTGTAAACTATATGTATGTTTAATTCTATTGTTTACGAGATGTGGACAGAAATCTTGGAAGAAAGGTATCATCAAAAGTATGTTGGTGTATATAGAATGGTTTTCAGCATTGCAAGAAGAGAGTACCATCTAGATCTCAGACTTTAACTTATTCCTTTATAGTATTTGTTTTTACTTACCTGTTGAAGCAGATAATGCTAGCTGATGTGTGTGTTTACTTCTGATGGTGATTATTCAAAAAAAAATCATGATAGGCTTAAGATTGTTTTTGTCTATGTGCTGCTGAAGACATGACGGTGTCCTTTCATTTGAAAGATTCAGTGTCTGCATAAAGCTGTTGTTGACAAATATGGGAAGAAATGTGAATAAAGAACTGTAATGTAATGCTGCATTCTGCTGAGATATTCTTGACTTGGCTACAGGAGAAAATTTCCTAAGGAGAAAATACCACCTTGACACAAGTTTTGCACTCTTTTCTTAGTTAAATACTGTTATTGAATCATGCTGCTTACCTCAGTAGACATTAGTTCAGAAAACATGGTGAATACATTTACATGTTTCGTTTGTATATGTAACTTTATAGCTCATCAGATTTGTACTTACATATAGTATCTTTAGCATTAGGTAACCATTTCTGCATACTCTACATTT
>PPHD01019439.1:1274-14103 GCA_002909625.1 Bambusicola thoracicus | reverse complement strand
TGGTGCAACTTGAGGCCATTACCTCTTGTCCTAACACTGTGACTTGGGAGAAGAGGCTGAGCCCTACACCACCACAACCTCCTTTCAGGTTTTCGTAGAGAGAGAGGTCTCCCCTGGGCTCCTCTTCTCCAGACTGAACAACCCCAGTTCGCTCAGCTGCTCCCTTGTGCTCCAGACTGACTCCTCACAGTTCCATTGCCCTTCTCTGGACACACTTCAGCGCCTCAGTGTCTTTCTTGTAGTGAGGGGCTCAAAACTGAACCCAGCACTCAAGGTGCAGCCTCACCAGTGCTGAGTACAGAGCTGAGCTCCTGCGTGCTAGGCTGCTTCTGGTACAAGCCAGGATGCCATTGGCCGCCTTGACCACCTGGGCACACTGCTGGCTCATGTTCAGCTAGCTGTCCACTAACACCCTCAGATCTGACTTTCATGAAGATAATGAAAATACAAAATTCAGAGTGCCAAAAATTATCCCAAGGCAAATGAAATTGACCCCAGAAAGGCTATGAGCACCAAACCAACTGTGGCAGGAGTATGAGCATAACTGCTACTCGGGTCAGGCTTAAACCTCAGCAATATTTAACAGTAAAGAATGGAGGTGGATAAAAGAGTGAAATACACCCTGCTCTTCTCAAGAAAACAAAGAAGAAAAAATGAAGTCATCATATGGGTATATGTGAACCACATTAGAGAAGTCAAAAGCAACACTTCCATTGAATTTATAATCTGCACGGATCTTGTTGCAGTAGAATGCAGAGTTGAAAAAGTCTTGCCTAGCACTTATGAGCATCCATTCCTCACTGCTGCTTTTATCCTTTTCTGCAAAAGAACTGTGATAGTAATGCCTGGAGTTCCATTAGAAGGCCCCATACTCTTCTTAGGGTACTCCCATTGCTCAGCTATGCCTGCAAGAAAGGCACTTCTGCAGCACGGCTGCTGCTCCTCTGTGCTAAGGGGGCATGGGAAGCAGAGGTACAACATGAGATAAACTGTACTTGTCCCACAGGAAAAATAATTGGGGTTTTATGGACTCATTGAATATGTTGAGTTGGAAGGGGCCCTCAAGCAGAGCACACATCCCGCATGGAGTAAAGTGACACAGGGCTTTGCTCTGAGACCCTTGTAATATAATTAATTCTTGATTTACTCCTGTGCAGCAAAAGTAAGTCCTGCCCTTTACTCAAGACATGGGAATAGGTGACATGAAATGGAATCTATACAAATGGTAATTAGGACAAACCACTAAACTTTGCTTTTGCAGTAAAAATTCAACACTGAGAGCCTCTAGTCAGTTTCTATACTTTCCTCTCTTTTTTAGGGTGAAAAAAACTAGTAGAATACTTGGCCAGCTTTACTGAAGTTTCTCATGATGCCTTCATTTGGAGTACATGGTGACTTACTGAATGATGGAACAGTCAGCTGAGGGAATTTGGAAGTTCTTTTGCTCTGGGATACTGAAAACTAAATTGGCCAAACTAGCAGAATTCATCAAGTCCCACTATAAGGAAGAACATGTTTATACAAGTGATTCCTTTTCTAGTATCTGTGGTCCTAAGGGTTTAAAAAGAATGGTGTACAGTAAGTCTAGAACAAGTTATGCAAATTCCAAACAACAGAGTATAAGGAACTTCTACTGTAAACACTGGCATGAAAAACACTCCCATACTGCAAAGGTTGGAACTGGATTCAAACACTGCTGAAGTTCATGAGATTCCAGATCTTGGCTCATGATCCAAAATCCTCTCCAACTACAATACCATACACCTGGCATTTGGCAGCTGACATGCAGCCTTATGGCAAAATACCTTGTATTCCTCGATAAGCAATTTGTAATGACTTACAGCTCTACTCCTTACACCCCCACAGTATAGAGAACAAAACAATTCATGCAGAATACACTCGGACCTTAATTAGTTGGCACACCTTGGTCTCCAAAACACAATGCCAAACCCACTGAGCCTATATCTCCATTTACCATGGCTTTACTCCATGAACTACTAAAATGTTGGGTGACAAAAAGGAAAAATCACTGGAGAAGGTGTCCCTTGTCAGTAGAATCACAGTATAAAGAATAGCAGGGCAGTAGGGTTCAAGACCTACTTTAGATTTTATAGTAATGAAGAGTGGGAAGGGAAAAGACAGGGAGAAGGAGATGTAAAATCACATGCGAGGATGGTATCTGCATACCATCTGCCTCTTTCTTGTGATCAGAATTGATTAACTCAAACACCAGGGCTTTTAAAACCTGCTTAGTAGATTGACTACGTAGAATTTCAGTGATCAGTGTAGTCATAGCCATTCACAAGGATTTTTTTTTGTCACCTGGAAAATGACTACATTGTCCTGTCTCAGAACGAGCAATAGTAGCTTGCAAATTATCACCATTTCTTGTTAATCCAGGGAAGAATCCTAGCTCTGATGATATCAGTGTAGATTTTTGCAATTGATTTGGTGCACATTTTTAACACTGAGTTTTCTTCTCTTGATTTCTTCTAGTTCTCCTTCCTGGTTCTTAAAGTCAAAATTTAACTTAGAAAAAAACTGCTATTATCCATAGTAAGATTTCCAGCATGGTCTTCCCCCTAACCCAATCGACTTCCATTCCCTACTCTTCTTGTGAAATATGTCTCCAAGGGGCACAAACAAAAAGAGTGGCACGTATAATAATGTGATACACAAATATTATTCCTAAGTTAAAGTTGTTTGTTCAACAGCACACTTACAAAGCAAAATGTGTTTGTATGTGCAGAAATGTACAGAGCAGCTGTTAAACCGAATCCAGATGAACATAGTAGGATCTGTGTAAAGTAGAAGTTGCTCTGTTTTTAGAGTGTCTTTAAGGATATAATCAAGAATTGGCAAGACCACTGCAGAAGGCTGTGTTCCACAGTACAGTGAGTACACACACGTACCGAACTGCTTGGGAAGCTGCTCAGCCTTCCAGAATTTATTTTCTTTTGAAAATCATACCCTGGGGTTCAGTAATTGGCTAAACTAGCTCTGAACAGGCTTTTTGTAGTTGAAAATCAGCCTTGATGGGGCTTTTCATAATGAAAAAACATTTGGTCATAGTTCAGACCCACATTCCTCAGGAGTACTTTACAGTTCACCCAGTTTGAAAGACTAAGTGATTAAAAACATAAATTGAGGCTTAGTACCGGTTATTCCCTAACGATGTTAATTGCATGACAAGTTTCAACTCAAATTTTGTACAGCAGCAACTTTTCTTGTTTTGCCACTCATCAGCACAGGAAGCTTCTATTTCTTCTTTTCTCTCTGCAGCATTTATATACAAAACTTGATGTATGTATTTTTTTTCCACTTCAGCCTTAAATTAATCTCAGTCTATAAACTCACGTGGTTTCTAGTGAGGCTTTCACAATCTACTGATACAGATTTTCTGCCATCTTGACAACCCCTTAAAACCATATGCTTAACATTTCATGTTTCCAGAGGAACAAAACAGAGCATATACTTGGTGCAGAAAGGGAATTATTTGACCGATTTAAGCAGTAGAAAGAATTTTCATGTGCAGATGCCTTACTCATACATATAATCAGAAGTCTCTCAAATTCCATACAATAAGCTAGAAACTACTTTTGAAAAAGTTGGCATTGTCTTTGTGGATCACAGTTGTAAAGAGCAAGTCTCAGATAGTAAATATTTTCCGGGAATCCTGCCATAAAAAACTGAGCAAGAACTTTATTTTACTTAAAATATTCATAGAATTGAGCATTAAATGTTCCACACACAAGGAATGTATAGCATAGCTGGATTCCTGCAGATCCAGCAAGCCACATTCCTTCTCCTGTAAGTAACTATGATTCTACTAATCTTCCTGAAGCTGTGCCTGCATACACTAGAAGCAGTGTTTTCTCTGAATGCATTTCACCATTTAAAAAAATAAAATGGCTCCTACTTGCATTGTTAAGGTTCCCACTGAGCTACCAAACATCATAAAAATGCTGTAAAAAATGCCACGTAACTGTATTGGTGGAGTCAGGAGTTGGATTTGATGATCCTCATGGGTCCCTTCCAACTTGGATGATTCTGATTCTGTGTTTCAAAGGAAAAAAAAGTTCAATACCTCACACAGTCAAGTCTGTGTTGTTTTACCAATTTATAGACAACTAGCCACTGCATAAATAAAACAGTAATAGCAGCAAGTTAATTCTCCTGTATTTTGGTCTTTAATATCCCTCCAACCCTTTATAGTGCTCAGGTATAATGAGTGATTTCAACTAGCACAGATTTACATGAGACTCAATGCATAGGAAAGTCCAATAAGAAACTTTACTTTCCCGATCATTTTGGTCTGTTCAAAAGAAATGAATCCTTTCTCAACTGTACACCTCTTAAAATAATAATATTCAGATTTCCAAGAATGTCTGTGCTAAACAAAGCCTAAAGATTTTTCTGACTGCTGTAACTTCTAAGGATATTAACAGATACCTGAGCAATCTTAGCAACTTCTTATAAGCCGGTAATAAATGAAAACTTCTGAGCACACATGAAAACCATAAGTGTTACCTGACTTTCAGAAAAGATGCTTATAAAATCTGTCAATACTTTCACTTGTGCAAACAGCATA
This sequence comes from Bambusicola thoracicus, assembly GCA_002909625.1. Taxonomy (NCBI): domain Eukaryota; kingdom Metazoa; phylum Chordata; class Aves; order Galliformes; family Phasianidae; genus Bambusicola; species Bambusicola thoracicus. The sequence goes on along the minus strand of PPHD01019439.1, from coordinate 9,512 downwards.
AAGCCATTCAAGGAGAACTGAGTACAGTAAATTTATCAGTCAGAGTTGAGCTATGCTTGCTTCACTTAAACAACAGGCTTCAGGATAAAATCCAAGAAGAAATAGAAATTATAGCAGCAGCTGGGATTGACCTCAACAAGAACTGTCACCTAGCAAGGCGCAAGAAAAACAATTAGTCTTTTGAGTAATTGCATCATAAATGTCATCATAAAATTTAACTGATGTACTTGTTTGATTCTGTGATTTCTTGGATTATGCAGCCTCCTGCTCCTTTCTAAGAAATGCATTATTTCAACATTTCCATTCTCAAGTACTTTACTTTTCCCATAATGAAAATACAGCTTGCAATGGCTCATGCCATGATTATCCCAGTGCAGCATGGCCATTGCAAAAACCAACCACGTGCTTAGTGATCTCATAACTTTGCAATAACCAACTTCACAGTATTTTACTTGTTATGAATTCACTTCAGTCGTGGGAAGGGAGGGCCCTACTGACTGCCAGCTCTTCAGCTACACCCTGAAGGTGGTACAAGGATACTCTTTTCTGAGACAGAAAACAAAAAAAGTACTTTTAAAGTAGTCTGACAAACCGTTTGTGTGCAGTTTTCCACAGAAAGAAACAGTACTTTGTTTCCACAAAAAACTAGATAATGACTGTAGCAAAATTTTTCTACTGTTTTGCTTTCCAAAACTAAAGGACATACCTTGCCTTTGAATGTATGTATGGCTACTCTACTGAGTTCAGTAAAGGCTGCATCTATATGACTGCAGACAGAATGCGATCTTTGAAGTCAAGTATAAATTGTGATTTCATTTCGTGTGACACTTATGTCCCCAGAGGTACATGCAAGCACTGCCAGCTGCCAACATCCTGCACAATTAGATTTCTAGGGACTTAAAAGCCCCATTTCAACAGCTTAAGCTCACACAAAAGACTATGAGTAGAGCAGATGTGCTTGGGCTGTGATCATAGAATCATAGAATCATACAGGCTGGAAAAACCTCTAAGATCATCTAGTTCTACTGCTTGTCCATCCCCACCATGCCCACTCACCACGTCCCTCAGTGCCACATCCACACGGTCCTGGAACACCTCCAGGGATGGTGACACCACCACCTCCTGGGCAACCTGTGCCACTGCAGCACCGCTCTTTCTGAGAATTTTTCATAGCATCCAACCCGAGCCTTTCCTGGTGAAACTTCAGGCCATTCCCTCTAGTCCTGTTGGTGTTACCAGGGAGATGAAGCCAACCCCCTCCTCACTGCAATCTCCTTTCAGGTCACTGTAGAGAGAGATAAGATCTCCCCTGAGCCTCTTCTGCTCCAGTCTGAACAACCTCACTTCTCTCAGCTGCTCCACGTTAATACTTGTATATCCAGACCCCTCATGCCCCCAGATCCTTTTCCTTCACTCAGCTTTTCCAGCTGCACTGCCCCAAGCCTGTAGTGATGCACGGGGCTGTTGTGACCAAAGTGCAGGACCCAGCACTTGGTCTCCTTAAAGCCCGTACAGCTGGCCTCAGCCCATTGATGCAGCCTGCCCAGATCCCTCTGTAGGGCTTTCCTACCCTCAGGCAGATCAACGCTTCCTCCCAGTTTGGTGTCATTTACAATATTAATCGGAACTGAAAAAAAGTAGAAAAAAAAATACTCTGAACATTTTTCATATGATTTCTCAAAAAGTTGGTTTTGATCTCTTCCTTCCCAGATTCAGGCTGGTCTTGACATGTGCTGTAATGAGGTAAAAACTCACCAACAAGAGCAAGCACACCAGCCAGATCCTTGTTCCCTAGAAAGACCTTTAAATTAATCGATTTGGCAAAGGACGGACTGCTTGTCTCCAGAAAACAAGCGCAGCAGTGCTATTTTCAGACTGGCTGCATTACAGAGCTAGCTCTAATGGACGGTCTGCAATTACTGATCCATCTCCCCGTGGAGCCGCTATTTCTGTTGCTCTCAGCCCCGTGAAACTGCTGATGCTCCCACACGGCTTTTCGGAGCCATTTCCGTTTCTGCTGATAGTAACAGACTGCGCTAAGGTAAAGTCATCGCTGCGGGCACTGCTAGCGGCCCCAGCGGCGCTTCCTCCGTCACGCTAAGTGCTTTTATTTCTTTCATTCTCTAACTAACATTACCAGCATCCTGAATGGGAGCGAGGTGACGACGGGGCTGACGCCGGCTGCCCAACCCTCCCCACCACCCCGCCTCCTCACGGAGTCCCGGCCCCCCACCCTTCCGCCTCCATTTCCCAGAGTGCGGCGCGGAGCGGGGCAGGAAGTCCCGTGCGCCTGAGTCAGGGGAGGCGGGCGCGGCGCTGCCATGGCGCTGGAGACCCTGTCCCCGGAGTGGGAGTTCGACCGCCTCGACGACGGCTCGCAGAGTGAGCGCGCGGGAGGCGGAAGGGCCGGGCTGGGGCAGGGCGGGCGCGTGTGTGTGAGGGCAGAATGGGAGTGCAGGGAGCGGGCTGAGACCCCCGCCAGCCCCTATCGGGAGAGGCGGGCAGTGAGGAAGAGGAGGAAGCAACCGTAGAGCTGAGCAGGGCCGACCCCCCTCCCGGTTCCTGCCCCCTGCTCGCCGCGCTCAGACCGGGCCCTGCCCCGTGCTCGCCTCAGTGGCTGTCGGGGGGTGTTTGGGGTGGGGGGGCGGCTGCGAGCTTTGCTCGTGCCCCCAGCGCGGCCGGGACCGCAGTCTTCGGCCCCTCCCGGTCACCCCTGGTGGTCCGGTCCCCGTAGAGGCTGAGGCAGCGTGCTGAGATCAGTGCATCGTATGTGCTTTCTGCCGATAAAGGCTGTTTGGCACGGAGCTGGGCGTTCTCTTTCTGTTTCACCTTTAGAAGATAGATCCGTGAGACCTTGTGGTGCTGAGCTGTGTCAGTGGGTGCGTGCGCCCCATCGAAATCCATGCGCTCTCTGCCTGTGGAGCTGACCTACTTCCTTAACAGAGAAGGTGTCTGGCAGTCACACTGGGATACACGCTGTACATTGAACTCTGCCAAATTAATGACACCAGGTGTTGCTGTGAAAATGTGTCACTTGTGGACCAGCTGTTTCACATACAGCGTTACCTCAGGATGGTGCCATTAATAATATCCTATTCGTTATTCTGTCTTCTTGGTAGAAAATGAAGCTTTCCTGAGCTGAGGTCTTTGGCAGCTCTCAAGCTCTCTATGCAAAGTGTGGTTTCTGCTCAGAATATCAGATCTCTTATCAGATCTCGAGACTTGAACATGGCGTTATGTGCAGCCAGGAGAACGTCACCCAACATCCTCTCAGTATCAAAAGGAAGGCTGTAAAAAGGAAGGTGACAGACTACTTAGCAGGGTCAGTTGTGATAGGACAAGGGGAAATGGTTTCCAACTTGAAGAAGGGAGATTTGAAGTGGTTATATCAAAGAAGTTTTTTATGGTAAGGGTAGTGAAGCACTGGCACAGGTTACCCAGAGAGGCAGTGGATGCCCCGTCCCTGGAGACATCCAAGGTCATACTGGAGGGGCTCTGAGCACCCCGCTCTAGCTGTAGGTGTCCCTGTTCGTTGCAGGGGGGTTGGACTAGATGGCCTTTAAAGGTCTCTTTCAACTCAACGATTCTATGACATATGTGCTCTATTACCACCATCTTGACTGTGAACAGTGGCAAAGTTCACAGTACAGTATACAGCTTTCAAGGAAAAGGAAAAAAAAAAGAGCACTTGGAAAAAAAGTGCTGCTTTGCTTTGTCAGTTTTCACTGTATACTTGCATCACAAACTTTTAGAAATCACCGTGTAAATCACCATGTTCCTAACTGAGGAAATAGGATGCTGTGGAAGTCCAGTTTACGTTTTTGTCCCAGGTATTTATTGGCATTGCACTTGCAAATCCCGCTGTGGCAATGGATTGCCTGAGTATTGACATTGCTGGCTTTATGGAAAAAGATTAGATGAAGTTGGAGGTTTTGTGCTGCTGAGTATATGCTCATGCTGTTCCAGTTGTAAAGCTTTCATTTTATCACCTGAGGAGAAACTAAATCAAGCTTCATTGCAAACAGATATGCCTTGTGAAGCAGGTCTGTGGCTTGGAAGAAAAAGAAAATATCTCTGATTTCTTTTTCTTTTTGCATGTAATTCAGTTTGTTTAGGAAGAAGACGTTATGCATGTTAGAAATCTCCCCCCAGCTTGAAGCCATTTTAATCAATCCGAGCCTACCTGTATCTGGTTTGCTAATAGCTTTCACTCTCACATCTGCTTTAGAGAAAAGATGATAAATTATTCACACCTGCCTTTTATTTTTTGTATAGAATTAATATGAGGTGGTGCATCAGTGTCTGGCAACATTTAGTTTTGTCAATACCTGATATCAGCTCCACTGAGCTATAGCGTGGCTTAAGTGCATCTTTTGGCTGCTGGAAGGATGATGGTTTGTGGGTCTTTAGGAGAGTGCTGCTGCTGTGAGATTTCTTGAGATATACTGCCTATTTAGTTGAGGGAATTGATTTGAACAGCAGTGCCTGTTTCTTACTTTTCTATGACTTGTTTGTTTTTTTTTTTCAGTTCTTCCTATAGAGTCATTTTTCAATATTTTTTCTGCTCTTAGCTTTGCCTTTTGTGTGAAGAGAGAAGGAACAGGAGGGAATACCACAGCATGCTTCAAGAATTTAAGTTTCCATGCTCTACAGCATCTTCTCACAGTACAGTACTGCAGCTGCCAGGATGGCAGGTTAAGCTCTGTTCTGCAGGGCTCTGCATCCATCAGAGTTCTACTGCTTTAGTGCATCAGGGCTTCTAGAAGATGTGCTGGAAGGGATTTGGAAGGCGAGGTGAATTGGTGGAACGGAAAAATATCATGATATAACACAAGGGCTGCAAATCGGTGTCTGAAGTGCATGCTGCTGATGAAGAGTGTTTTGTTCACTTGCTACTTATCTGTTTGCATGAAATTCAGTCTTATTTTGGTGGTGTCTGTGAACCATCAAGACAGGCAGAACCCAATGGCACTAATGCGAACTTAGCGTGGTATGGCATCTTGGATAGGCTTTGCAGTTGCATTGCTGCTGGTTTCAAAGTAGGAGCTTTGCATTAGTTGAGGAGAGTTTGTTCCATTTCTCCTCTGTCTCAACTCCCCAGTGCATAGTCCCTCTCTTCTTTGACTTAATTTGCCTTTGTTTGTTTGTCCCCTTACTTGGCTGGGGCGCTTCTCCAGGCACATTTTCTCTTCCTCCTAAGTACGTCTATAGGATAATTGATTCAGCAAAACTGGTTGACTAAAGTAGTCATCAACTACCATTTGTCTCAGTTATGGACAGCTTAGATGAGTAGGAGGTTAAACCTGCAAAATAAAAAGATTTTTTAGCTTTTGTCACAGCCTACTTGCTAAAATGTGAAAAGGGCATGTATGCTGCTACATAAGCTAAAAAGATAGCTGTCTGCAGAGTTATCTTTGTGTTATGGCAAAGTTCAGTTAGTTGAATAACTTACATTCTTTGGTTTATTTATTTTAAAGGCAATCCTATTTTCAACAAAAAGCAGAAGATTGTAAGCTATTAGATGTGCAGTCAAGTAAAGGGGAGGGCTCTTCAGTCATTGGATGAGAAAGGATTATAGTTCCTTACTAAGCGTGGAAGTCCTGAGCTGTGATCACTCTTTCCATGGTTCAGATTGTGCAACTAAGTCAGTGATTGTGTACCTCTTTTGTGTGTGTGTGCTTTACTGTAGGAAGAAAAAGTATCAGGATAGAGTGAATGAAACTTCTCTGGATCAGTTGTCTTTAGACTTGCTATACTAATTCTTACCACTACTCTTGGTATTTGACCAGCTGAGTATTTCCTTTTGAGCATTAATACCAGTTTAATACCCAAATGACTTACTAAGAGGTAACAGGGAGAGAGCAGAAGACAAATCACTTCCCATACAACTTCTACTCAGGCCGAAATGATAAGACCCAGTGCCTCAAATGTCTAATATCATTGTCTATGGCCTGGCTCTGCTGATGGGTGAAATCATCTGCCATGCTGCAATGTGATCAGTCAATTCTTTGCAACTTGGTGTGGTAGTTAGGTTTGTTAAGATCTTAGTTTGAAAATAAAGGTACACTTCAAAAATAATTTTTAATAAGCCTCTTAAATGTTTGTTATTCTTTCATATTTGGGGTTTATTTGAAATGGACACTGAGTTGGGTGATTGATTTTAAACAAATAAGAACTTTGTATTACAAAGATGCTGTTGTTTCAAGAAGAAAATGCTGCACCAAAATCCGGAATGCAGTACTACCAGCTAAATAACAACAGATTAAAACATTAATGAACTTTGGGATATTGGAGTTTACGGAGTGTTTTATGTAACTATCAATGTTATGAATTCTCAGAAATCCACGCTGAAGTGCAGTTGAAGAATTATGGAAAATTTCTTGAGGAGTACGCGTCTCAGCTGAAGAGAATTGAAGATGCTTTGGATGATTCTGTTGGAGATGTTTGGGACTTCAGTCTTGATCCTATTGCGTTAAAGGTCTTCATATATTTAATACATGTTGAAACTGTTTTTTTCCCTCATTTCTTCTTCCTTTCAAACCTGAGAAGTGAAAACTTCTTGACTCTGTGATTCTAAAATGTTGACTTGTGTTTGAGAAGCCTATCCAATACTGTTTTAATTTTTCTTCTTCCAGAAGTGTTTTATTCCTTGGTCATAAGTTTTCTGTCCTCTGTAGAGCATGAGTATGTTTGTTTCATCACTGAACTTGGACACAAAAGTGAGAAGTACTTTTAAGTGTTGTTACCATATGGAACTTGTATGTGCAGAAGGTGTAGTCTCAGTCAGTCCACCATCTATTCAGATTACATGTGGGGCCTCTGTAGTGCTGAGTGTATGTGAACTTGTCAGCTGTGAGGCTGACTTCAGTACAAAATCTCAAGTGCCTGCATGGAGATACATGCAATGCTTCCTGTTTCCTGCATTTGGAATTCTTAATTTTGCTTAGGTTCCCGGAATTGTTTTTTTCCTGTGTGCACCATAATGACTACATTTTGCATTCCAAGTCTTAGGAGTAAAACTGATGTAAATCCTATGTAGTGTAGCAGTTATTTCCTGCAGCACAGGTTGCTGGTAATGTGCTGTTGTTGGCTCTTATTACTGACCTTAATTGAGATTAAACTGTAAACGATTACACTACTTGCCTAGTTGCTTAAGTGTGGTTTTGACAAGTGTTCTCTAAAGCTTTTCTTTGTTTTAATCAATTCTAGCTTTTGCCATATGAGCAGTCCTCTCTACTGGAGCTCATAAAGACAGAGAACAAGGTAATTGCTTTATGATGAGAAGAAAAGGGGTGGGGGGGAAAGGTTGTTTTAGCTAGAACTGATCAATTGGATCAATTTGAAACATGAAAAATTCTCTGTAAGATTTTAATTTGCTGTAGTTCTGTGTTGGTAATCTCCTTTTTTCCCTGCGTCTAGGTTCTAAACAAAGTAATAACTGTGTATGCTGCCCTTTGCTGTGAAATCAAGAAGTTAAAATATGAGGTAAGTTCAGCTTTAAGTATGCATATGAAAGATTGACAAACTGATAAAGGCTTATTATTTTGCAATAAACGAGATAAAATTATATACTGTCTAAATACTTTTTGTAGCATGATCACTTCTTTATTAAAAGACAAATTTATGTTTCTGTTGATAGGCAGAAACGAAATTTTATAATGGCCTCTTGTTTTATGGAGAAGGAGGTAAGTAGCTCCCTTTACTGGAGAAGTTTGTAGTTTTACTTCATTGCTTCTGATTGTATTAAATGCTGCAGGAAGTCTGTTCTTTATATTACAGACGCATGCTTTCGCTGTATCATTAAATGATAAATACAAAATAATGGACTTTGTGGTAATAGAGCTGGCATTAAGACTCTATAAATGAAGCCTGATTATCTGCAGTAAGTGTTGTCATGTTAATGGGAAGTTCTGTTGCAGCGTGACGTGCATGAGAAGTACAGAGTATGGACTTGACATTTTTCAGGCAGATGACCTTTAAGCGAAGATAGTGGGAGAGTGCATTAGACATATAAAAGCAGTGCTTTTGAAATTCATCATGACTTTACTCAGTAAACATCTTAGCTTCCTTTTTAGTGAGATTATATTTAGTGTTTAGGTGTACAGAAACCTGACTTTATACGCTGCAGCAGCTGTTTTTCTAAGTATGACATTGAATACCTGTGTTTCATTTGTAAACACGTTGTCCTAAACCAACTTACTTCCTTTTAGGTCTGGGTTTTTTTTTTTTTTTTGCAGG
>PPHD01019438.1:0-14103 GCA_002909625.1 Bambusicola thoracicus | reverse complement strand
CAACAGATTCTCAGTGAAGCAAAGTGGATAAAAGCGTGCAAGTATATAGGGAAAAATTAAACAAAACATTCAGGAGAGAATGTCAGAAAGACAGAAGTTACATTAGACTCATTTGCCATGATCTAAGCAATGTATTTCAAAGATGACATTCAGCCAAGTATCTGCAACACAGCTGGTCACAAACAAGCACTCCTGTCAATGAGAAACACCCATGAGAGTCTGTGTTTCTTCCCCACGGCATGCCAACCTGAAGCCTGGTTACCTCTGATTGGAGTCTCATACCCACACACTACATTGATTGAGATGGAATAGGCCAAAACAAGGGCAAGAGCTTTTGTAGGATATTCTTTTCCATATCAGCCTTCATTTTGGCATGGCATCGTATCAGCAAGACTCTTTCACTTGCTATGATACTAACACAAACCAGAAGGACAGACTGGAAGCCTCATTCCTGCTTTGAAGGTCATCTCATCACCACGATGCCCACAAGCAATTTTGGTCTAGAGGTAAATATCCTTAATGAATACAATGAAACAGGAAGAAACAAAAGCTACAGTTGCATCAGCTGTCACAAATAACGTCTTAACCACGGGGCCAGTGAGTCTTTTACCGGGTCATCAACAGCACAGTTGTATAGAACACATACACCACCACTGATGATGTCACTTGCTTTCTCTTAGAGCTAATATCTGAAGTTTCTTCTATTAATTCTACTTAAAAGCATTCCTGAAGTGGTGACACTTGCCTTTATGCCCAAACAAATGCACCAATGCCATCAACCCATTAAAGCACTTCCTGATGTGGTTGCACATAGGGCGATGTGCACCATGTCACACACAGGGCAGATTGCTATGTCCCTGCAGGATGACTGACACACTGTGACTGTGTGGTTTGAACTCGGGGCCAAGCTTCTGAGCCAAAACTTCAGCTATTTTAAACCGGTTGAGCCAAGTCCATGAATTAACCTGAACTTGAGCTTCCAATTGACTTCTAATACACGTTAAAGTTGAAACACCAGTTAAAAGCTGTTTTATTCCAGAAAGAAAAAAAAAAGTTTTCTAAAGATCTATGTACTTTGAAAGCATGGGGATTTTCCTTTGCATTGTTCCGCTACTTTCTTTTGAAAGCATACAGAACCTGAAAGATAAGCCATCTCGCTAGGAGTCAGTGCCTCCAGAAAACAGAGCTGTTCTTGTGCAACACAATAACAGTAATTATCTTGTTTAGAGCAAGTGGAAGAAGTCAGTTCATAAAATACATACTTCAATGTACTTTCTGCTTGAAGGAGAAATGACTAACCTGAATTTCAGCATAAAAAATTTAAATTACATCACATAGACTGTAGTATCTTATGAATGACCATCCACAACAAACACAAATTTGGTTTCATCACTTTGGTATAGAAAGCTCCTGCGAGTAGGAATCATATGACACACATCATCATAACAGCAATGCCACAGACAGCCTCCCTTCTAGGCATATATTCCATTAAGATCTTTTGCTGTTAATGTTTTCTAGTGCACTTCTAGCCTTTCAGACTGGAGCATGTCCACCATAACTCAATACTCGTATTTGCAATCCAACTTTCACAAGTATTTCTGTTTCCGGCTCAAGCAGATTTCTCTGCCACATCCCACCACTTGTCCTAAACATTAGCAAAACTGTTTGCATAGCTCCTAACAAACTGGAAGTGGGATCTGGTCAAAAGGAGAGATTATTTTTAACACAAACCAGTTTCTGACTTGTTTCTCTGTGTAAGCAGATCTATTCATGTCACCAACAAGCTATAGCAGAATAGGGGAGATTTATGTAGCCTAAGCCACTCCATTTGTCATATCACAAAACTTCCAAAATCAGGTCACAGCAGTACAGGTGTAAATACACAATACACAGAACCAAGGGACAGACAAACATTATTTCATAGCCCACAGGCCATTAACATCAGAACAAACGTATATTGCAACGTGAAGCTCAGAAAATGTCCGGAAAACAGCAGCCTCAGTAAGACTGGAGTAAAATCAGAGACTGTGAAGTAAACACTTAAACTCTACAAGTAAACCATACCAGGTACCTCACAGAAAAGATTATTTAAAAAAAAGGAACTGAATTAAGAGGTTCTCTATAGACCTCAAAAGAGGGCAAATGCCCACAACTCAAGCTGATACAAGATAAACATAATCTCTGTGCTCCATCCCTTAAGGCCATCATCCTTTAATCATCTTTGGGAACAATACAGTTCCTGTGGTTAAATACAGAGGGTAAAACAAAAAGGACACCGCAAATTAAAAACAAACATTGTAATGACTCTTGAGCTTACCTGCTGTAGAAGGCGGAGTGGGGGATGATGGAGATGTTAATGGGGAACTCGCCCCAGAGCCTGCTAAATAAAACAACAGTCTAGTAACTATAGCTGTGATGCAAAACTCAACACAGTCAGACAAGACAGATTGTTGAAAAGAGGCCAACTTTATTGACTGAAGACTCAATCCTGCTCCCGACGAAAACTTGGGAAAGATTCCCATTCATACAAACAGTGCCACTCAGACCCGATCTGAACAGAAAAGCTTTACAGTACATGTTATCAGAGGAGGTCCAAACACATAAGAAGCACAGTCAACAGTACTCCTCAATGGGAAACACTTCGTTTCTGTTGCTTAGGCTGTTGGATTTCAGCGTCCAAATTCTGTTTTCCTTAAGAGCTGTGCTACTGCACGGATGGCACCTCATTCCTCCTTCTAAGAGATGATTTTTTAGTCAGTTCCTGTACCCAAAGTTACTCTGACACCTAACTATTCCACAATAGGCTGATTTTGGACACATTTCAGTCACACAAGAAAACTCCACCAAACTTTTCAGTAGTACAGGCCATTCCTTTTAACTACATGAAGACCTGTCAAATCTGTCAAATACTCTGTTGCTTCAGAAACTGACAATGAAGAAGTAATTTAAAAGATAAACTATTTTCATTTCCCTTAATACCTTACTAAAGAATGCAGATCACCACAGAGTTTCTCTCTGAGGGCTGCATTAGCAAATGGTCCAAATAATCAGTGCTATTATTACTCCTGTCAAATGTCAAACGGATTCAATAGAGTGATTTTTCTTCTTTTTTTTTTTTTTCTTTTTCTCCTTTCGTGGAATAGAACGCAGAAGAGAGGACACATTACTTTGTATCAGATAGCTGAAAATTTAGCTCTAGTGGTATCTCTAAACCCTCAATTTATGTCTTACTAAACACCAGAAACAGTACTATCAGCGTTTGGTAGTTCAATATTATGATGTAAACTGATAGTGACCCTGGGCCTTTTAAGCCAGAAAACTATAGTGACAACGAAAACATTGACACAGCTGTGTAGAAGCAAGCTCTTCTCTCTGTAGTTACCTGAGTTATTTGAGTTGCTGTATTTTGCTGAGTGTTCTTCCGCACTTTCATAGGCAGAGCGTTTTGACTTCTTTAAACAAAGAAGAAGAAACAGAAGGTGGGAATGAATAACTCCTTTCACGATGAAAATCAAGTTGACTCAGAGAATTTAACAGCCATCTGATGTATCACACAAGGTTTATCAATGCCCAGCATCTCTATTCCCCACCCAACATGTGCTGCTGCAAGGACAACAGCAGCAAGGCAGCACTGTGCTCAAATGTATCCAGGCAAACAGAGCAACTTCAGTATGCTCTGACTGCAAGGGAAATGTAGAAAACTGATGCAACAAAAAGGATGAGAAACAGATAAGAGTGCTGCAGAAAACTGAAGAAAAAAAAAAAAAAGGAGAAAAAAAAGCTCTAAGACTTTCACTGGGCAGCAGGTGTTAGTTAAGCCTGTTTTCATTAAGTAACCTCAAATAGGTTAAACAGTCAGCAGTCATTTAGTAAGTGTCATCACTTAGCTACAAATGAGGAAGAACATCACAGGACTGAATACAGCAGCACACCTGTGGATGTTCATGCTACACACTGAATAATTTTCTGTGTGAGAAACCTATTTAAAGATTGTTTACCTTTCTTGCTAAGATCTTCCGTTTCTTTTTTTCTTCTTCGGAGCCGTGATGAGACTGAGCTCTTGTCAGTCTTCTGTGCTGGTGAATCTTCAAAATTAAGGGGAAAAAAAAGGAAAAAGAAAAAGAAAAAAGCCACGTTAAGATCCCAAGTGTTCTCAAACAAAGCATATGTTTGGGGTGCAAGAAAAAAAACCTGTAGTCACTTTGCATGTGCAATTTTCTTTTTTCATTTTTAACTCCTATCTTTATGGCTGCTGATAGAGCATGGAGCTTCATAGAGCAATTAAGATAATCCTTTAATTTAAGAGTCCCTGTGAAGCTGCACCACTCAAAAGAGTGTAATTCCATGCCTTCAACAGCTGTTCTACAGCTGCTCGATACCATATTTTTGAGAAAGCACATCTGTTGATGAAAACCTTTGTTACTCTGAACCTTTTGGAGTGAGTAAGAGCTCACTTTCCACATTTAAGAGATAAGAGGAAACTGAATGTCTCTAGGAAAGGCAGTAAAGAAATGCAGAAGTTACCAATTTCTGTTCTTCTGTTAATCTCTTCTCTATGCATTCCTTGGACATTTTCAGTGCTTCTTTTAGCTTCGTAGGAATCTAATAAAGAATGGAGGGGGAAAAAAACAATCAAACAACAGAACATGATAAAGGAAAAAACTTCACTGTACAAAACTCACCATTCATCTCACTATGCTGCACATCTAAAGATCCAACTTCTGACATTATTCCCTTAGTGGAGGAGAAAAAAGACTCTAGATGCAAGTTTTCCACTCCAAACCTAGCGACCAATCCAACAGCTTGGACAAAGAAGCAGTGAATAATGGAAGGGATACTCTAACACCAAGGACAGATAACTACTTCAGTATTCTGGTCATGTCCCCAACGTGCCCTAAGTCTGACAACCACAAGACACTCGGCACATTTCTGCTTGAAGTGCCCTGGAGCAGCTCCCCCAAATGGGAGCAGGATGTGGCTCCCTGGAAGTCCCATCTCTGAAGCTGGCTACACAGTGCCTATGGTCTCACCGAGCAAAATGAGCTCCCACATGCCTTAGTGGTTCGCTTCCCCTCGCTGCAAGCTAGGCAGTTTACCTGTGCTCCTAAAGTAGAGCACCATGATCAGTCATACAAATTAGCTCCAGCAACTACACTTGAATCACTCATGGGTCACACCGTGCCCCAATTCTAAGGATTGATATAGAATGCTCGTGGGTATTATTCAGCAAAGGAATGGAAATACTGATGTGAATCACTGAAAAGTCAAGTAAAGCCAGCTGTCCTCTACTGTTTATCAATTAATGCATAACCACCCACAACCTGGCACTTCCACAAACATCAGCAAATCAACATTCGACTCTACCTTAAACTGTGGTTTCTCAGAGTTTGTTAGCAGGACGTCACTGAATAATCTGCAAGTGGATGAAAAAAAGAAGGAAAAAAAAAAAGGAACATTATTTCTACGAGACAGGCAGAAGCACAGACAGAACACTGCTGATACTGTTCACCTTACTCTCTCCTCTTTCCCTTCTCTGTTCTCATCCTCACCTCACTGTCTGTTTTTATGCTTTTTATTGTTATTATTATTATTACTTTTTATTTTTCAAACCCTGCTTTAAAGTTAGTAGCATTTACCCTCAGAACATAGCTACTACTGACAGCAGAGCTAGCAAGACTCAAGGCCAGAACTTTGAAAACTGAAAGAATGCCTGTAATTATCAAAGGCAGAGAAGGTCTTCCCCCAGACAAGTGCCTTTTCCTTAAAGCTACACACATTCTTTAATGATCAAAGATTGCCAGGGACTATGCAGCTACGCTAACAGTTTTACTCTCCCCTCCATGGCACCAGCAAGAGCATAAGTGATTAATACTTTTCCATCCAAAACAAAGACACTAGAGGGCAATGTTAGTTTGAAAATAAATTAGTCCATATCCAGGTACTTTGTTCTGGAGAATGTGCTAGAAAACTGTCCTAGAAAAGGATCACGAGTCCAGCTCCAAGTTAAGTCAGTCATAGATTCCTGCTGCTGGTCACTACAGAAAATTATCACAGGTCCATACTAGACAGAGCAAACCTAGAATCAAGATCAGTAGTCCAAGAATAATTCTGAAATAAATCAAATTAAAATGACAGAAAAAAAAAGCTCATCCGTGTTCATAGAGCAATTTTCTGACCCTTTCTGATTACGTATCCTTGCAAAGTTAAGTAAACTCATAGTTTATATAGAACAGCTTAATAAATATTTAAATTGCATTCCTTGCGTTGTACAACATGATAAACATTTCTGTGAAGAGTATGGGTATGAAGGAAATGTCATACAATATCCTACATATCAGGTACAGCTGGGCATGGACTGTTTGTTCAACATCTTTTAACACCTATCCGTTCCTGTATTCAGCTTTCTTACAGAATTTCTCCACTCCTTACACTCTATTCTCTATCTCCTTTCTCATCTAAGAGCAGAGGAAGGATGGAGTAGATGGAATAGGAGGTTGAGACACAACTGCAGCCACTCATCCCAACCAGGGAACACGACTCTTGGCGCTTGGTCCAAAGGCACTGCAATTTGTATGCTGCAAGATCAGACCCAGATTTAGGTATGGGCAATCTTGTCATTTATGAGGTCATGATTCTAGCATCTCATAGCAAGAAAAATCAAGCCCATCAGGAAATGCGATTCTATTCTCAGCTTGCTGATGACATGTCACAGAATGGTGACAGTCAACAACTTCCCTGGTAATACTGTCTCTTAGTTGCAGGAAAGGTGGCACTGTAGCCAGTATGATTTCCAGCTCAGCCATGTGCAGACATTGCTTTCTTTCTACATCCTAATATTTCTCCATTCCTGCCTTCACTACTCTGCTGCATCACTAGGAAGACAGTACGTAAGAAACTTTTTTCCATCCATGCTTCACTAAGCCAGCCTTGGAAGAAACCTGACAGAACTTCTCCGTAACACTCTGACTCAGTCTAAAAGTTACCAATGAGCAGAGCAAGAATTTATTTTGCCACATGTCATAAGTGAACGGACAGCCAAACCTACTGAACTAGGTCTGGAAGGACATACAAAAAGATTCCTTATTCTAAATGATCCAATACATAATCTTAACCATGCCTGCATTGCTTTAATAGCCAGATAATTGAAACCACAGCACCACACTCCAGCACACTGAGAGACAAAGAAATTTTAAGTGCATACCTATCATATTCATAAGTGATGGCTTCTATGAAATCTGTCAATTTTAAATCATCATTTGGGATACATTACACATCCCTCAGAAAGAGGAAGAAATCTTTCAGATACAGAACAAGCAAAAAGATTCTCCCTATATTAATTATTATGTGCATAATACAAAAACATTAAAACTTACGGCATCTGTAAGAGCCGTGAAACAGTTGGCATGCCATTCTTCATAGCTTCACAAGTCAGAATGGATTCCAACACAGACACTATCAAAGAGAGAATAAGAACGGGCACATTTTTGCACTGCAGGACAGCAAGCAATTTAGAATGAAAGTCTGACACTTAGTATTATGTTCCTCTAAGTATTCCATCAACTAAGTGGTGATGAAGCTTTATGACATGTGGGTTTTATTATAATGTTATTGTTACATGTAAAAACTTTTCAAGAATGTTAGACGTGAGGCCAGGGGATCCAGACATCTAATTACTACACACTGTTCTATCATTCAGTTAAAAATATGTCTGTATTTATATGCTACATATTTGAGGAAGAACATTTTCTATTTTTAAAAATCACTAAATAACGATTCCCAGTCACAGGCTGTGAAGGCTTTAGGTTGCTATTTCAGAGCACTTCAGCTTAAGCACAAGGTAAGAGTTCCCCGGAAGCTGAGGCTGCCACCATCTTGATCGTATACTAACCAACAGACACTGATGGTGCAGGAGGGAAGCTGTCTACTGGAATTGTATCTGGGGGTCTTCCATATGTCATTTCATACAGTAAGTGCCCAAAGCAATGTACATCAATGCCTTCTAAAGTCTGTAGAGGAAGAAAAGTGAAAAAAGTAAAAACACAACTTGCTAGAACTGTTCAGCTTATCCACAACTTCTTTTAAAACATGTAATAACATATCAGCAATAAGAGTGGTCTTGCATTTGAATATTGAAAAGAGGAACCATTAAGTTCCTAACCACAGCCTAACTGCACAACTTTAAGCTCAAATGAAATCTTCACACCCCAAGCAAAGAAGTTACTGCTGTATTTCAGTTAGTGATGACGCAAGCAGGATAGCATTATAGTGTGTAAGGAGTGTAAAATGTGTAAGGAGTAAAGTTTTTCTCATAGAGAGCAGTTTAGACAACTGTATATTGATGCAAATCACAGCTAGGCACATTTTCCTAGCTAAGGCAAATAGCTGTACAAGCTAAGTTCCCAGACAGCACAATTCAGAGATTTTTGAATCATGTTTAGACAGAAGTGGTTTCTCGTACTGGAGGAGGCTTAGAGCTTTGATGGCACTAGCAAGCTTGGACTAACCATGAACTTTTGATCTCTCCTTCGACAACGTAGTAGAACTTGTTTAGCAAGGTCAGCAAGCAGTTGTCTTGTGATGCTCTACTTAATTTATTGCAATGAGCATTTAAGAGTAAGGCAAGATGCTGTGTAGCTACAACAGGGCCAATTTTGTTAAATAGTTTTGTACGAAGATCATATTTTGCTGTATAAGCCTAAAATAAACAGGCACCCTTCAAATAAGCAAAAATTAGCTTTTAATAGCTAGGAGTCTACAAGTTCTCCACAAACTCAAGACGAGGATAAAGGGATGTGTAAGACTAAGTTAAACTGATCTCCTGAAACTTACATTAATTTTTCGGAACTGTGAGAAGTACGATCGATAAAATGATGGAAGTCCCAGCAAGGAATTTTCTAGATCCAGTAACTTGCACGTGTCCCCATCCAACACTACATTGGCAGAGTGAAGATGGCCATACGGAAATCCCTTCTCATGCAAGAATTTTAATACCTAAAAAAAATCCAAGACAGAAGCACAGTCACAAGATGTCCTGATGATCTCAAGATCCCAAATGTTCCAATATGAAAGCAGATACACAATAAGTGAGGCCTCTAGTTTGGAATTCCTGCAGAACTTGATCTTCTATCTACTCCACCTTTGCCCGACTATCCATTCCCATTTCAACGGTAACATTTCTCAGAGAGCACATAGCTGATGCTATCCTCAAAGCAGACTCTCAAAGACACTTCCCAAACAGACCTGGAAACTAGAAGTCACACTTCTACCAAATATTATCGTTTAAAAGCCCACATAGTCAATGACAATGACTTTATGGCCCATTTTTCATAGGTTATGAATTACTTCTTTCCCTTTCACCCCAACTGGAAAAAACTTTGGTGAGGATAAAGGGATGCATAGAACCCAGCTAAATTAATTTTCTGAAACATTAGCACCTCTCTCCCACCTCAGCTGCACATGTAATAGCTGCCTTGTTATTTTTTCTTTCCTTTTTTTCCCCCATCAGCCAGAACTAGCCTCATGCATATCTAAATTCAGCTCCTACCAGTTCATATCAATTTACATTTAACTTTGAAGTCTGCTGCCAAAAAAATCTTGCCTGCATGGAAGTTTGTCTATTTTTTCTAGTTACATTGTTGGGCCCAAAAAAAACCCAAAAACCCAAAACCTAAGAACAAGCAAACAAACACAACCAAATCAAACAAACAAACAAAAAAACCCAAAATAAAAACCACCACAAAAACTCACAGATAAATAAAGCATGATAAAAGAAAGCAAATAAATACCTCTAATATTTGTCTTCCGTATGTCTTTATCTGCTGAAGTTCGAGACCTTGAATTTTCTTAGGATTGCAATACTTCTTCAGGAAGGGATCTTTTGGTCTGGCCTGTAAAAGAATCACACATATCAAGTATCATGCTCAGAAAAGCCAGGAATTGTCTTAGTTTGCCCAGTAATAGATGGTAAACAGCTTCAGAAAAGACATACTATGCACATTCCAACAAATATTCAACCATTTGAGGTGGGGGGAAAAGGGAGAGAAGATATTACCTTATAAATAAGGTCCTTTAGTGTCCCTTTTTCATTGAATGGTCTAATAAACAGTGCGGAAGATTCACTGGCGGTGGCAAAAGTGACTTTGTAAATATAGGGGTGCTACCAAAAGAAGAAACTGTAGGTAAGTTTCACGTGACAGATTCTGTAACTCATTTCTTCTTGATTCATGAGAAAGATAAGATCTGTCTGAATAGTGCTTTAAGCAATAAAATGGATTCTGCCAGTGACATTTGTCCAAGTCATTCACTCTCAACTTAAAGTAAATACAAACTCCACAAGAACACTGTTAAACATTCACATGAAATCCAGAAAAATCCATTGTCTTTTTCATTAAAAAAAGACAAAATACTGGCAGTTCAGATAAATGAAGAATCCATCTCAGTTAACCCTTAATGCATGAGCAGCTTTACTGCAGATTTAAGCCATGCTAAGCTGATAAATTTATTCAGGGTTTTATACTACTATGGCACACAAGAAAACCCAGCATTAACAATTGTTACAGTTCTATGTCTTTAGAAATCAATATAATGACTTCCAGAAACACTGCGAAACCAAATGAGAAGTACATGTTGAAATAAATAATACACACAACATAACAATAATGCAACATATACACTAACTGACACTGCTAGTTAGGAGAAGACTTCTTATTCATACTTTATTTTAGTGCATCAGCTTCAGTTTGTTTTGGGGTTAAACACCTGGTTGTCAGTCACTTCTAGTGTGGGCATCTTCCAGGTTTCTGGACAGCACAAAGAGGTTTACCCATCTGAAATACCATTATTTTCAGCCAGTGCAGTTTTTCAGAGATGCCTACTGGAGTCTTAATGTGGGAGTTTCATAATCTGGCACTGTACCTCTAACACGATCTTTCTGTCTAAAACTCAAAGAACCGACAAAATAATGACACTCATTCCTCTGCTGCCCAAGAATGTTCCCAGTATACTGGTTAGAGAGATATCCCAACAGCCTGAAAGTGTCAAGAAAATGAAATAAAAGCTCATGATCACGCATTACAGCACCAGAAGAGAAGAATACAATTAGCCACAACTCTGAAGCCCTGCAACAATTCAGGAGGATTATTATTTGTGCTGAGAACATTACCTCATACTGCGTGGGACACCTAATTAAAAAGTTGACACGCCTTTAAATGAAAGCAATTCTAAAATTATAAACCATGTCTACCAGACTACATGCGTTTTTGCAAGATCAGCCCTTGCAAGCACTTCTTTTGTGCTGGCACAATTTAAAGGTCTTCAAGTAATACTCACAGAACAGGAAGAAAGGAGTTTCACAGCATACTGTAAGTCTTTGTCAGACAAGTATTTATCAGGGCCAAGATCAGCCTAAAAATAAATAGGAAGAGAAAGGTATCACAATTGATGCTATATTCTATAACATTTGATCTATATTCTGCTCTTATAAAGGAAGGCAAATGCTTCAACATGTATTCTGAAATGCAGGCAAGGAAATTCTATGTGGAAAAAAAAAAAAATGAAAGGACTGAATAAGGTCCTGGTTTCACAATACAAAGCATCTGTCAGTACGTATTATTGCCTGCTTCCTCCCTGGTAGCTGACCCTTATAACTACCACTGAATGAACTTTGCCAAGCCCC
This sequence comes from Bambusicola thoracicus, assembly GCA_002909625.1. Classification (NCBI taxonomy): domain Eukaryota; kingdom Metazoa; phylum Chordata; class Aves; order Galliformes; family Phasianidae; genus Bambusicola; species Bambusicola thoracicus. The sequence continues at coordinate 2,429 of PPHD01019438.1, read as the reverse complement.
AACTGAGGGACTGTGTGCACTGTGAAATGATAAAGCATCAATCCCCACCTTCTTCCCCTCCACCAAAACCACCTTCCCTTCTACCGCAGGCTTCAGCAATACCCACCCTCCAGCAAATCTCACAAAGGAGTTTCCACACCACCCACCTACATGAGGGCTCTCAAGGCTTTCAGAGCCTGAACTCTTAATGCTAGCTGTCACTCCTATCTGGTAGCCAATATAAATGAAATAAGGCGAGTTCATTATGAAAGACTTGAGAATGAGATGAAAGTATACATACCCAGCTTAACATTAGCCGTTCCTTTGGTTGATTCTTTACCTTCATTAAAAAATATTTCTTACGTATTCGCCAACCTACAAGAAAAGAGTCATCACCAGTTTTAATTAAAGCCCTACTAAATCACATCGCTTACGAGCAGGACAAAGTTTGTAAGCAACGACAGTATTATGACAGCTCATTGGAAAAAATACAGCAAGTTTTTGTGCATGCATGCTCTTCTCACCTATATCTTTTAACGGTTCTACCACTTCCCACTTTGGCTCTGATCGGAAGAACATTGAAACATGCTGTAAGGCAATTTCTGGGGAGAAAAAAAAAAATAAGAGAGACTATTTAATGTGATTTTTACATTATTAGGTAAGTTTCGATGCCAGAAGGAAGCCTGCAGGATTTCAGACTCAACAAAATCACTTTAAGAGGAAATCAGATAAAACCACACTTAGAGGGCATTTGCATTTATAACCTGAGAACTCAAATCCACAGAGGAAACAGAACGCACTGCCTTCAGAAAACATGGCTTACTGAGCTGGCATTCTATTTCTACTCGATCTACATTCCCAAGTCTAAACCTAATGCTCATAGCAAAGACTTCCCACACATGGGATACCCTACAGTAGATAAAAGACGTTTGTGCCGTACCTATAAAAGTGCTACCTTGTAAACCTCCTTACTGTACATTTAGTAAGGTATTTTTCTAGCTATTGTGATCCAATATGCATTTCTGAGAGGAAAAGAAAGGGAAAAGGAAAAAAGGGGAAAAAAAAAGATAAAAGGAAGGAAAGGACACCTTTCTGGTCACTGAGCTCTCCCACAGCTGGGAATACAACTGGTGTATTCATGAGCAGATTGGAGGGGAAATCTCCATGAGAAGTGATGACAGCAGGGGCAGAAAGGGAATCATGCCAGCAAGGAGTTTTCTCAAACACAGCTTATCTTGGCTTAGGAACACAGCAAAAAGCTAAGGATGCACCATATCTTTCTGCACACTAACTTTTCAATCTAAAAATATGCTATGAAAAATAGAACAGTGCACTAAATGTCAGCTCACTGCTCCAGTATTAAAAGATGACACTCTGATGTTGTCTCCAAAGACCATAGGCAACTATCTCACTGCTACTATCCTCCCCGCAACTTGCAGAAGGAAAAATATTCTTGATGAAAGCACTCAGAATTAACACAGAAGTCACGGTGTCTCCTATAGGATTCGAACTGCTTGCTCAGCATTAGCCAGACAAACTGCATCCTTAAAGTTACTAATAATTTACATCTCCTCCACAGCTTATTGTAAGCATTCGGGAAATGTTCTTTGCACTTTGAAGTTGAAAACAGAATGTTACATAAAGGGAGAGCAAAAAGACAAGTAAAAAGGAAGCAGTAAGTTCCTGCTTGAGCAGGCTGTGCTTTTATGAAAACAAGCTTTGCCTTCTGCAAAGAGACAGTCTGCCTGTGAAGTAAATCTACGGTGTGGGTTTCATGGAGAGGAAGTTTTTTGGTCTAACAGACAAATTCTAGCAGTTTCCAGTGGCTGAAGCCAGAGAATTTTAAAGGAAAGAATCACACAGAATCACAGAATCACAGAATCATCAAGGTTGGAAAAGACCTAAAAGATCATCCAGTCCAACCATCACCAATACTCCCCAGCTAAATCATATCACTCAGCACAATATGAAGAGAACTTATCACTGGTTTATCATTTGAAGGGCTGCAGTGATTTTTCACTTGGGGGGGTAGGAAAGCATTTACTCAAGCCTTGAGAAAAACATCAAACGTATCTCAAACAAATCTTTGTATGAAACATCACAGCCTGAAGTGGTGGTGAGAGCTACGCAAGATCATAACAGCTGTTTCTGATGATTTGAAACATATAAGAACCATTATGAATGCAAGATTCTCTGTTCAAAAGATCAGCAGTGAAAGCAACCTGCAGAACTGACCAGCTGGTTTACCCCTGATAAACAAATAACTTCCAGACACCAACCCTCCCATTCGCCACCAACTGTGGAAACAGACTTCAGTTTCATTTCCCCCCTCCCCTCCCTCAGGTTCACATTATATAGATGGTAATTTAAACACTTGGATTTGGTTATCACAGCACAACTCACTCACAGACCTGGGTAAACACTGCTACACTGTGCATGTGATTATATGC
>PPHD01019437.1:0-14104 GCA_002909625.1 Bambusicola thoracicus | reverse complement strand
ATTGGTTTTCTGAATTAGTCTTCAGCCAGACCCACTCCTTCCCCACCTGCTTTACTACCTGGCGACAAGAACACTTCTGTTGCACAAGGGAAGAGAAGGAAGACAAGAGTGATCACTTTCTGCATAAGAATTGTTATTTATATTAGCTTTACAATGCTGAAACTGTAGCCTAACTTTCAGTAGGCAAATGGGCTACAGTTATGTTAAACTTTGCATTCTTCTGTCACTAACCAGTAAAGGCCGGACCTGCACAGTGAAGTGCAGACTTCTCCATCAACATTTCCTACTTTACAGCAACCCCCAACATGGGATCAGGCTGCTCAGTCAATGTTCTCTCTCTAACCACTAAATCGTATCCAGATTCTAGAACGTACTTCAGCTGTTAAGAATGTAAATTATGGTTAAGACAGAGCTCTTTGATTACTCTCTGCATTAATGACTTTTCCTTTGGTTCAGCTATTTTTTCAGGAAAAGTTTTACATCAATGAGAAGTTGAATAATAACGAGTTACACATCAGAATGCACAGCTCTTTTAAGCAAATACCTCATCTCCCCGTATTCTCAAAATTCCTACATGTTAATGTGAAGCATTTCATAAAACTTATCAGAGAAAGGAAAATCACTGCTCAGCTTTGAGTCAGCCAAGCAATTAAGTACGAGTTTGCTGAATTTGGTTCAGAGATACTGGGATGTGAGGAACAGACTTATCAGAGATTCCCAAGACAGTTGGGGCTTGCGTGCTCTTTTCACCTAATTGTCTTTGAGGAGTAAATTATAGAAATCTGAAATATGGCTCTTTCTGCTTTGGAACATCCATTTAGAGGTAGATTAGTTCAGCCTGTGTATGCACTACACTTCAATTTGCTCTCGCTTTGCTGTGACTCCTCTAGAATCTTAGGAACGAGAACTAGGAAAGCACAACAACATGAATTTCTCCGCCATTTTCATGTTTTCCTTACAAAAAAAGTTATGTCTATGAAGAACTACACTGATTTAATGGCCTGGAACACTCAGGCATTTGAGAATATGTAGGTGATCATCTCTCAACTCTGTGTTTTCTACTGTGGAATTTCTTTTCTCTGAGCAGCATCTGAATGAGCACCCCATATAGTTTGTGTCACCACTATTCTTCCTACAGGTACTGGAATTAAGGAAAGATCTTTCAGGACTCTTTCTTTGTACCTAAATTAATTAGGAATAGAAATGTAACACTGGAAACCTTGTTTATTACTGAATCTATAACATTTTCCCACAGAAGTCTGGGGGGGTCTGCACATATGGGACCACATAGATAATCCTAATTTTCAATGCACATTGTGACACAATGCAATAGCAACCCTGACAATTTGAACTGAAAAACTGTTCCGACTGCATAACTGTTGAGAAATGCCAGTTTGTCAAGCCTGAAATGCTTTGAACACTGCATTCCAGGATCAACAAACCTCAGTCAACTTCATGCTTTTGTAACACAGAAAAGAAGTGATTGTGAGATACATGAATTGGTCAATATGCATCTTTGGTATTTCAGCATTTCTTAGAATATCCTCTTGCTTCCTGATAACCCAGACTGGGCAGAAAAACAAACACTCTATGATTTAGCTTTGGTTGCTGAAAGTATCATCAAAAACCAATCACCCGCTAAGAAAAAATCTGAACAGATCAATTCAAGATAAGTCCGATTAAAAACATTCTACAATCAAAGTTGAAGAAAAAAATATAACAGATTGAAATACTCCAGTGCAACACTCCACACCCTAAGATCACACACAAAGATCAACAAAGTTGAGCCACATCTGAAGTCCATTCTTGAATATAATCTTAGCTAATGAGCTGTATCTTACCCATACATGAATTTGCCCTTGAGGACATACTTTTCCAGTTAAGCATTTTAATAAGACTCTCAAACGAGCTCTTGTCTGTCATGAATTCATTGTTCTACTGAACTGCAATCCTACTCTGCTGGAGGCTCGCTGTTTTCAAGATGCAATTCCCAGCAGTTGTTTTCCTCATATCTGTAATCAGCACAGCATAGCTAAGAACTTTCACCAAGTATTCAATAGCAGTCAGTCCAAGCTGCAAGAAAGATGAATGTGGGCAGCATTTATTCATTAGAGATTAGCAACAGCACAGTCAGGTGGTAGCGTGTCTCAAAGCCAGGACACTTGGAGGGGAAGTCCTGTGCTGAGTACAAACACCACCAAGCCTCTCATCTTGTTGTGTAATGTGTTACCTAAAAGCTACTGCTGTCAGTATAAATGTGAAACAAGTGACATGCTGGGGAGTGGTGCAGTTAATCTGAAGAGCTACAAAAAAGCAGGAAGGGTTAAAAACCAGTACACATGAACCCTGCCCATTTAACACTCACATTCCTGTACACACACTGTCCAACACAGGCATGTAAATTATTGATATGCATCACTGTCATGCTGTGGTAGGAATTGCCCCAAACCTCTAACTACTATTTGATGATTCAACAGGAAGACTTAAGGCAAACAGGAAGCAGGGAGGAGGAAATACTAAGTTTAATATTTTCTATTTAAAAAACAGAATTTGGAGCTTTACTAAAATCAAACTGTGGTATGAATGGTGCATCCTCATTGCCATTACAAGAAAACACATGCCAGCCCATATAACATTCATACAAACAGGAAAGGTACACAACACAATTACTCAAAAACAAACAAACAAACAAAAGCTTAAAGCAACCAAATTTAGCTCTCTTTGCAAAGAATGAAAATGATACATCAGCAGAAGCATTTATAGTTCTGAATTTAGGAACAGCAGCCAAGTAATATAACACATCACCAACAGAACACATAAATCCTGGGTGATCAGTGGCATTATGTGACTACTCCTGTTGCTGCCTATCACTACTCGAGAGAACAATCAATTATTGAACTGTTAGCTTTCTAAAGACACAGCACTGAATAGGGCAGCAGAGCTGCATGGGAATCTCTCACAAGCTCAGCTTTTACTTAGCATGTTTGTAATTCTTGCAGTTGTGGAAAGGACAAACTACATCCAAGCTAATAAAATCATTCAGTCTTCAACAAAACACTGGGAAAACATGATAGAGTAAACACTGCCAGACTAACCTTTTTGTACTGGTACTGTAAAGATCTCCCTATAATATATGAAACTGCACAGGAAGAGCTTGCTTAGAGGTTTTCTACAAGAATACACTCAAAAGGACAGCTAGAGCATAAATTTACATTACCTGAACCAAGGAAACAGAGAAACTCTGAGCATTAGCAGAAGTTACAACTCCTTAATCAAAAAGCAGACAGAGAAGCAGCAGGGAAATCTTACCAGAACTCGATCTCCAATTTTGAGCTCCCTTTCTCCTTTCTTTAGTGATCCAGCTTCAGACAGATTAGATACAGATCCACTTGCAGTTTTTGAAAGATTGCTAAACTGAGAAGGAGTAGAATGTTCTTTAGCAGCAAGTGGTGATGTTTTCTGTGGAATTCCTGACGGGGGAAGTGCAGCAGGGGATGCGGACACCGCACTGGCAGTTGATGTGGAGGTTGGCGATGTAGCTCTAGATGCATGAGCTGTCTGAGTACCATTGGCTTCATCTTCTGTCAGCACTTTTCTTGACAATTTTGATGGTCTTGTAAATATTCCCCTCAAGGGTTCACACTGGAAATAGCGAACTCCAGCCACAGAGCCATCGTTTTTACCAATTGGTTCGTCTAGAACAATCCCTGCCCATTGTCCTGGAGCAAACTGTGTTTCACCAAGGAACTGAATAAAGCCAGGTTTATTTCCATTGACCCAAACACGCTCCCCAACTCTGAAATCATCCACAAAGTCGTCGTGTGCGTCTGCAGTGGTTGTGCTTGAGGACTTTTCACTGGAAGGTGCCTTTTCTGCTGGAGCTGGAATTGAGCACAATGAGAAAGCAACAAGAATCAAATACACTAATAATTGAGAAAAGTTGTATCTCAAGACTTTCTGCAATATGCAAGCTTGTTTTAGGGTATTAAAAGTATTTTAGATGTTTAACCAGTTCAAAGAATTATTAAACGTTATGTGCAGTTGTGTTATCTGAACAGCATTGTGCATAGTTTCAAATGCAGTTATTTTAGGGAAAATGTTCAACAATAACAACAAAGGTAGGTTTGCTGTACTGGCAGAAGTGTGGTTATCTCAGACAACAACACTGCTCATGTACTCAATACCTGCAGCAGATACTTCCCCTCTACCTGTAACACGCTGAACTCTTTTCAGTTACACGAAGCAGGGATATGCCAGGATCAAAATGGTTTTTCTTGTGTCTTTTTTCTTTTTACCCCTATGCTTTCAACAGTGCAGCATTTTAAAGAGTTTGTCTTGAACCAGGATTACACTCAACTATTAAGATTTTTTTTGCATGTTTAATAGTCATTTTTGTTAGATCAGAAATACAAGCAGGAGTATTTTAGCATAAATACAAGGAATGTTGTGGGCTCAAAGCTTTCACAGTATTTTTCATTGGAAGATGAATAAGGGAAAAGTTAAAATATTAAATATTCTTTACCACTTGCAACAGATGCAGGAGCTTTCAGTAATGTACTTCCATGCTTGATGGTCTTTGATGGAGCCTTAAGTCCACTCGGTTTTAACATACTCATTTTTCTGTGATACCAGCGTTAACCCTCTTTGTCAACAGCAACTACCTTTTTCCCAACATGGATACAATACAGCTGTCTCTGTCTTCCAACTCTAGAGTAAACCTGTATAGAAAAATATTAGACATGAAAGAAAATCAGTATTGTAACTCCTGTAGAATATAGAAGTTAATATTCAACTTAGTTTAATGAATGCTGCTGCGTTCATCTTGAGCTTTAAACTAAGAGGCTATTTTAAGAAAGAAAAACAAAGTCCTTAACAGCATTACTAACAACATTACGCAGAGATATAACTGCCCTGAGCACTCTACTGTTTCCAGTAACATTTTATAAGTGTTGCAGTATCCCAGCAAAAATAACTTGAGACTACAAAACTAACTGCAAGAGAGGACAGGCACTGTCAAACAGGCAATGTTAAGCTAAAAGGAATGACATTTTAAAGAGTTGGAACCAAGAAGCTGAGGCTGATCAGCAGTGTGAGGCGGTGGGAATCGCATGTCTGAGATCACAAGGTATGCTGGCTCACAGTCCCAGCTACACTCTGGGAAGAGGAGGAGGGATGGTTCCCTCCGCAGCCGACTCGGACGCCAGCTGTAAGGTTTGCAGGGAACAGTGCCATGAGGTTTCTGCCACAGAAGGTACCTTCCTTCTGACTCAAAAGCTTTAGCAAAGCTTTTTCATCTGTAGTGTGAATTCAAAACAGCACGAATCTAAACAAAAACCTGGACGAAAAAGGAAACACAGGCATGTGGCAATAAACTGTTTGCTCAACAGTTTGCTCAGGACACGACAAAGACGAACCACGAAGCGACTCCCAGCCCTGCCATGCACGCAGCAGTTTGGCAGCCACTCCAGAGCTGCCCAGTTGCAGACAACCCAGAGGCACCGCCAGCAGTGCCGGCGTACACACAGCACACACTGTGCATTTCAGGACAAGAGAAACACTACTGAGGGAAGGGACTGCTGGAAGGCAGCAATACAGACTAAAGCAAGCCATCCATGTCTTTGCTCGGGATAAATTTTATCTCTCCTCTATTATTAATCACCAGCACATTAGTGTTCCTAAAAATCAATTCACTGTGAAAAAGCGTCAGTCACAGCGCTCTGTGAATCTAAACAGCAAAGTGAAACATTGCTATGGCTATTTCAAGATTGGCTGTGTCAAATTCAATTCACTTCCTAACAAGTCTGCAAGAAAACTATACTTTAATTAGTATTAATTACCACCTTGGCTGCATGATTTGTCTATGATTTAAGGTGTACTCCATGGAAACTCTAAGCAGCACAGTGCACATTGCTGCACACTTTTTCTGGCAGTGCCAGAAGTATGTCACACACCCATCTGCAGTTATGGCGACCAAAGAGGCATTTCTTCATCGGTTTTGCAAGACGCATAGCAGTTTACTATCCACATTTGAGTGGGAGCTCTCATGTTTACAAACGTGAAAACAAAGAGTTGTCTCTCCAAAATCAAAGCAGAGGGACGGACCATAACTGTGAGTAAGCTGCAGAAGAACTGAGGCACACAGTGACACAGAACAGCAGAGGACCACATAAGGTGCCACTGGACACACCACAAGCACTCGGTATTTTCTTCGTACTACACACCTTTCTTATCTGATAAAGTGGAGTGCATTGTATTTTTCCACATTCTCATCTTTTTTCTCTCCCATACACCTGCAATTGTTCCTCGTGCTGAAGGCCCTATTCCCTCCCTCCTGATGCCAGGCTCTCCATGCATGCTCCTGTTTTTTTCCTCAACCCATCACAACCCACTGAACAGGACAAGCCTACACAATAAGGAAGGATTTCCTACAAATACAGAAATGCGAGAAATATCAAGGTTAGTTCTTTTGAGTTCAAATACTCCTCTTTTGTTGTCAGTGCAACACTTAGATTTATCCCCCATTTCCTGACACAGCATTCAGCACTGCTCAGTTAGTAACCATTTATATTGTGCATGGAAAAGAATATTAAACAAGAAGAAAAACCAACCATTCTCAAACACCCCTCAAAACGACATCTTGACGGTGTCAAGTAAATATTTATTAATACATGTATAACAAGCCTTTGGGCAACAGAAAGCCAGAGCATTCCAATACTGCATTTCCTGGCTCAAGGTACTAATTCATATTTTAATCCCCCTCTCCACATCACGGGTTATGTATCTGCTGTGTCATTTGCCTTTTTCAATACACAAGCCTTCAACTGGGCCAGAAGTAACACAACCCTCCGCACGGTCATACCCTGATTTCAGAGTTAGTGAAACTGTAGCTCAGTGCAATTAACTGCTAAAATGCAGCACGGTTTGATGAGCTGCTGCCTTACTGCAACAGTGAAAATGCAACTTTCAGTCTTAGAAAGAGGTAGGACCTTGACAGGAGCATCTCTAAACAGAATTCACCAAACAGCACATAAGTTTCTACCAAGGGATTTTAGGCATGACGCGCTTGAGCGTTTCCAAGAGGCTCCAGATGTCAATTACCTCAACGTCAATTACCTCATCTGAGTGCTTATAAGAGAGGACAGCTAGCTACTTGTCTCGATCTGTTTGCATTCCTGCTCTGAATCTTTCTCAGCTCTCCTGAAAAAGAATTTTACCCCAGCATATGAAAGAAAAACAAAGCATGTTTCCATTCAGACCTTATATGGACCGCTAATGAAACACACATGTGAAATGCAAATAAACACGTGGATCTGTGGCCAAGCTTTCCCAACCATCTCAGAAAACACTTAAGCCTTAGCCAAAGCAGATTTGGTACCAAAAAGCAGTGTTCCTGCTCTTAACATTGCAGCAAAGCAGAATACTTTCTGAAGTAGAAACAGCCGTCCACCACTGTTTCTTTCAAGACTGCATTTTAACAGCTAGGCACTGCAAAAGAACTAAATGCATAATTACATGAAAAAAAAAAGGAAGGACAAGGTTCAAGTCTCAGCTCAGTCCATTTCAGAACCTGACAGTCACTACAAGAATGTAACAGCACCTACTGGTCTCGTAACAGAGCTGACATCTGACAGCACGCTGCCATCAGAGCTCTCCTTCCTCAGCTCAGGTGAAGTACGAGGCTTCATCAGACAGAACATTTGAAACTGTGACTTGATCACTTGAGGAGGAAACACTTGCAAACATCACTACTTGCAGGCACCGCGCAACAGACGCCGTGTTTCCATGGAGAGAAGCAAGCTGTCTGTCCATTTGGTGTGGAAACAAAGAGGACTTTCTAGCCCAGAGTTGCGATGTTTGAATGGACTCATGATGGACTGCATAACTCCGGTCCTCTGCACGCAGACACGCGCAGTCTGACTGCACAGTGCACTCTGAGGCTGGAACGCCATTCTCTTGTGGTCTATTTGTGCAATAAAGTGAAACAATTATTTTAATCAATGATCATCCAGTATGGGTCACACACGGCCTCTCCAAAACATTTCAATTTAAAAGATAATATTAACTCAGTTGATACCACTAAACGACTGATACTGTTGGCAAATGCCTTTCAAAGCCAAAACATTGCTAAGCTTAAAAAAGAGACAGCTGCAAACTGGTAGTTCTGATCAGAATATCAGTTCTCTGCAAAATACAAACCAGTATTAAAAAAGAAATATGTAGTAAATATTGTATAGGGGCTGTGTAGAGTAGTCAGTACTGCTGAGTAACTCCAAGGGAGATACAACCAGAGAAGATCCCTGCAGCAGTCAATACTAGGTAACTCAAAGACAAATTCTTATCGTACCATAAAATGCATTCCATAGGAAAATGACACAGAAAATAGATTTCAGATACCTCTGCTGTCCTGAAACATGTCTTTCCTAATAGAAAAAATACAATAACAACTGAGTAAGAAAGATAAAAATGAAGCACTATCTCTGAAAAGACAGCCTGGACAGCATTTCTGTAATACCCATTTCACACTCCCGATGCTCATACACCACTATTGCCAAGCCTGCAAAAGCTTATGAATCATTCCTCAAAAATCCTGACAATGGTTCAGAGAAAGTAGCTTGGAATTTTGGAACCCTCCACAGTTACAAACACAACTCCCAAAATTACTGCATTCTTTAAGCAGAACGCCAAAGCCAAATAGTTTACAGTCCAAGCATTTTAGGTATGATTCAGACCTAATTCTTATCCCAGCTCTAAAAGTTGTGTTTGTGGTCTCCTAGAGTGGCACTGCACTTCTGGGAAAAAAAATAAAAAATGAGGGTATGTATTTCCAAAAGCATTTAAAATAATGCTTTCAGATTAGAGGCTTTTGAAAATCAAACACAAAGAATGCAGCCATATTTTGGCTCTGAAGGAAACAAATACCTTCACATCTCAGTGCTATTTGCTTCTTGCTGCCTCTTGAGGAATACTTCTCTCTGCAAGAATGTGAAGTCCTCCAGGACCACATACTATGCAGCCAAATGCCTCATCTTTCATAAAACTGTAGTGTCAGCACACCCAGGGCAGGGGAGCTGAGCCTGATCCCAGAACAGTTACCTTCTCCTGCTCACAATGCCTTCTCCACCAGGTTTAGGTCTGTTGGAGATAGCTCATACTGCCCTACCAAATGCACTGAATCACCACCATGAATTTTTCCGAGTGCTGACTTACATTTACAACGAAGTAATTCCACAGCAGACATTATAAATGTCATGCTAAGCTTCAAAGTCAGGTCTGAAACAACTAACAACTACAAGCAGTTAAACCAAAAAGCTGGATTTTGAAGCCTTTGTGCCTTAACTCCTTGGAAGTTCTCCATCTTGCAATGATGCAGCACACACATCTTAAAACCCATTTAAGACATAAACACAGCCATGCTGGAGCTATGAACTACAAGGTCTCTTTGCATCAAGCCACTGAAGCCAATTACTGAAACTGCAAGTGAACTCTCTGAACCCAATGCTCCAGACCTCGTGCAAACCCAACATGTTCTGCCAGCTCCAAAACATTTACTGAACGAGCAGCAACTTCAGACTGAAACAAACCAGAAAGAGCACTGCAGGCCTCTGATAACTAACAAAGCAAGTCACAAACAGCAAACTATGACAGAACTGATGTAAGAGCCTCTGTACAGTCACTTTTACATCAAACTGATTTTACACCTAACTGCTGCTTAAGAATTTAACTGTACTGCTCAGTGGCCAGACTGCAGGATGACAGAGGCATCTTCAGGTATCATCTAAATAGGGAACAGAAGATAAGCAGAATGGTGGAGTTTAAGACTTCAATAGAATAAGAGTTGGCATTTTAGAGTTTACATTTGATTACTCATTCAACAGACAGCAATTAGAAGAAAAGGAGCATTTAAGCATTACTGAGACTTCAAAAATGTGACTTCAGTTCTATTTTGTCTCTTAGAAACCACGGATTTTGATGTCAATTAAGCAAGTAATATGATGACCTGAATATACACAAATACATTTCTACAATAAAAAAGACACCAAAATAACATAAACATTTAATTGAATGCTGCATTATGCTAAGCACAACTAGATCATATTTATTTGGCTTAGTAGATGCTCTGCTTACTGCCAGCACCAAAACACATGGGCTGGTACATGCCTATCAAACCACTGCTTTGTGCTTCACTTCTAAGAGCACAAAAAATGGTACGGAAAACTCATTAGCACAAGTAAGCAGGAAATAAAAGGAGCCCATACCTTTACTTTAGATCTGTTATTTACAGATACTGGTAAAGGAATTTAATAATAAATAATCAATTCAGCAAGAAAATATGCAAGAATATCCATTAGTTTGCATGCAATCATTCTTCTTATGACACAAATATACTCCAGTTCATTCCAGCCCTACCCAACAAAACCCTCATATGAATTCTAGACAGGTATACCCTTGAAGAAGGCAAACACTCATCCAATGGGAATAGCATATGCTATTAAAATTCTTCATATGAATTTGAATTTTATAAATGACATACTCTTGAAGAAGAATAAATTATCTTTGATAATTTATTAGTTATGCCTAATTAAAATAGAGAGAACAAAATCAATCCTTTGCTCTTCTGAAGTGCCTTCAAAGATGCTACCAGGATGACTCCAGGAAATGACTGCTGCATGCAGAGTTTTAGTGCATGCGCAGTTCAACTCAGAATACAACTTACTTTGGCCACCAAAACAACACTCCTAGCAGTATCACAGATTTGATGAACATAACTTGAAACAAAGAGTGGCTGACAAATTACTCAACTGGAATCGCATCTGTATGGCCACCAGCAGAGATCCTGAGAAACACCTTCCAACTCTATTTTGGAGAGCACCAGTACAAATAAGCATCACATAGTCTGCAGCACCCAGCATGTTCAGTGAAACACAGACAACCAGAGGATACTTGAAACAATCCCAACACCGTAATGCAAGCACTGTGCCTTTCATCACTCATCCCACTATCAGGCAGCTATCGCACCACAGTGTAAGGACATCCCTCTAAATACCTTCTGGTTTTCACTAACTTCAAGGAGGGAATCTCCATTCCTTTAGTAACTCAGAAGAAACTGTTTCCTTGTACCCTTAGAAGGAGGGGGGAAGAACACACTTTGCTGTTTGGGAATCCATCCAAAATTGTATTCTTAGAGGTTTCACAGAAGTAGGTCAACATTACAGCAATGCTACGAGAAGCCTTTCATTCAAGCCTCTATGTGGCTCACAGACAAGGACACTCTAAGTCACATCACCTCATCATTCTGTAACTTGCACTGGTTATTCAGATCCCCAGGTGCCTTGAGATCCTCCAGGCTTGAAGGACGAAGACTTTGGCTACTGAACATGGAGCACAGATATGAGAGGATGTCTGCAACAGTAGAAAATTATTTTTGGCCAGCAGTATGGTGAATAATTCTTTCTTGATCTATGCTGCTATTTCTAAGCACAGTCTGATCAATTTTTTAGGAAGATTCCCATTTTTAATTAACAAGAGAACAGCTAATAACTATTAAAAAGCTTTAAAAAACACACAGAAAATACAACGCACACCTCACCACTTCTCAGTTGCCACTGTACACGTGTGACAAAAACATCACTGGGCTATTATAAGACCAGAAAGCACGTGATCGTTCTAAGCACACACCATTCTCTACAGAATGAGTCAAGGATTAAGAAGCAGAGGAAGTTTTCACCTGGGAAAGTAAATAATTACCACCTCTCCTGATAAGCTTGCTATCTGTGCTTACTGCCCTTCCTGCATTTTTCCAAGGAAATTCCTCACTGCCTTTCCTCAAACCGCCATTTTGAGAAGAAGAAGAGTAATTCGCTCAGCTGTCAGCTCTGCCTTTTCCTGATGATACCACATCTTAACCAACTTAGTAAGTGCGTTCAGTCCACAGGGACAATACTTGGGAATAGGAGAGCCTAAAGTTTAAGTGAAAGTTTGAGAAGGAAAATATTATCTCCTGTCAGCCTCAAACCAAATGCATATAACAAAGGGCTTCTAATGGATACAACAAAGGTGCTTCTTTTTATAGTAAGAATTTAGTTTCCACAGACTTGGGTGAAACTGTAACTGTTTCACACTCCTTGCAAACATCAAGTCAGCACTCCCTTTTTAGCTCTCCGCATTCTGAGCCTTTTAAATTAGCACCATGACTGCTATACGGCTGGTGTATAATAAATACAAGTCCAAATACAGAACTTAGATAAACACTGCTCTGATTCAGTGGATGCTGCCGCCAAGCAGAGCAGCAGACTAAGTCAGATAAGCTAACTCTATCAATACCGAGTTTGCTTCTCCACTTTGCAATTTTCTTCCAGAATAAGCTAGAAATATGGATAGTGAGATTATAAAGATCAGGAAAACTGAACAGCTTTTAATGGTGTTTCCCCTAGAAATAGGAGAATGAAGATGATCCTCAACTTGAAGGAATGGTTAGTAGGCACTATTCCTGAAGAGTATGGGTTTGTACAAAGAGTGGTCCAGGTGGAAAGCTGTTGAACAGGTGCTAGGATAGAAATGCGTACATCTTAGATGTACCTTAGATAGATCTTTAAATTCTTTTAGTCTTTCTGAGGCCAGGATCTAAGACACCAGACTTCTGGGTATTTCTAAGCATCTGTGGTGCCATTCAAAGTCACACAGTGGCAACATCATGCTGCAAAAATAAACACATGCACAGAGCAGCCATACTAATGGATGTTCAGAATCATCGGGGACACCGAGCAGTGATAGAACTGGCTCCAGTTCTTCTGGTCGAGAAGAATGAAATGGTAGCTCCAGCAGAAACTGGCATCTGGCTGAGGGCAGCTGAGATTACAGCTAATGCAGTATATAATTGCCTTTCATTAAATAACAAAACACCATCCATCCGAGGCATTTCTAAACATGCCAGTCCAATAAGGATTCCAGTGCGTTACTTTTTAGATGTGCCAGCAGAGCCAGTAGTCCCTAAGGAATGCCAACAGATTAAACAAGAGCTGCATTCACGCATGGTCACCATGTTCAAACATTAGAAAACTCGCATTTAACATACAGAGTTAACATCCGACCCAAATGTTTTAGAGACAGAAAGAAAAGCAGTTCTGAAAAACCATGCTGGCAAGACAGGCAGCTCTTTCTTTAGAGAGAAGCTCTGTTTTGAAATATTCACAGTCACTCCTCCAAAACAACTTCAGCAGGGCTAAAAGAATAAAGGGAGGAACACTGAGGGAATTATCCAAGCTAAGTAAATAAAAGCTGTCCTGGGTACTCACATTCAGATGATAACAGAGAGGAAATACACAGGAGCCCAGGAAAGCTGCAGTAACCAGCATACAGACACTGCTCTTTCTTACAATATTTTCATGTGAGGAAAGAGGTTATTTCCTACAGGGCACCTCTGTGATGTTGACACAAGGCACACTAGAAAGCTGAAAAGTCCTCCTTAAAAGCAACCACACAAATAAACTATGTAAACCTAATGCAATCTCCCTCCTGATCCCTATGGACACAGGCGTTTCAGGTCACATTTCTGAGGTTTTCGGCCTCGGCCAACACAGCTCTGTCCCTTCGGTGCACTCCAGCACACGCAGGAAATCCGCTGCACGTTGGAAGCGGGTGGGAAGAGAACCCCGACACAACATGACTTCAAACCAAGCAGCGACAAACCTCCGCCCATCTCCCCGTCATTCCGCATTCCATGAAGGATTCCTGTCAGTACCCAAAGTTCTGCCTTCCTCAGAATGAAACGCTTTGTAGTAAAAGAGTGGAAAAAAATGAGTTTACCTTTCCTCCCCTGCATGTAATCTGCGGTGGTGTCACACACAGCAGCAGGTGCACTGACACAGGCCCCAAGAACACGGCTCTGACGCTGCCACACGCGTTCCTCCGCGCTTCAAACTCGTTCCTGCACAGCAGGAGGCACAAAGATCCTTCCTGTCGTGCACTTCTTTCCTCTCCCTGCACACTCACAGGTTGGGAGCCATTCTGCCCGGCGATGTGTAAGCAGCTCCCGAACTTCCCCAACTCCCCACGAGACACTGCCTGCATTCTGCCTGACTGAGCGCGGGGGGGGGGGGGGGGGGGG
>PPHD01019435.1:0-14104 GCA_002909625.1 Bambusicola thoracicus | reverse complement strand
GTCAAGTTTCCACTGTCTCCAAATTGTTTAAAGGCATCAAAAGCCTTTCCTGCAGATTTCAACTAGTTCCATTGATGCTACTTGTTTTTTAATAAGTAACTTTCACTCTGCAGTGCCTATGAGGTCATCAAACTGAAGGGTTACACATCATGGGCTATTGGCCTTTCTGTGGCAGATCTAGCTGAAACTATCATGAAGAACTTAAGAAGAGTGCACCCAATCTCTACAGCCGTTAAGGTGAGCAGCTCCTTTTTGCCAACTTCTCTTTGTTTTAACTGAGAACTAAAAACTTAAGAATCCTGAGGAACAGTGACAACGTTCTAATTTCTATTCAGCTTACCTGAACTTTCCACATTAGAATACTCTATAAATAAAGACATGCACAAATCCTAGCCTAACTATCCTTACTTACTTTTCAGGGCATGCATGGAATAAAAGATGATGTCTTCCTAAGTGTTCCTTGTGTACTGGGCAGCAGTGGCATCACTGATGTAGTGAAGATGATCCTAAAACCTGATGAAGAGGAGAAAATAAAGAAGAGCGCAGATACACTCTGGGGAATTCAGAAAGAACTGCAGTTTTAAAGTTGTCCAAGCAATTCACTATTTGCAGTTTAACGGTTTAGCGGTTTGTCTTAATGTTGCACTTTCCAAGTAGGTCAAATCCTTTGGTGTATGTATCTCAACTAGAAAACAAACTAAAAGCTGAACAAATGAGTTTCCTAAAGATGGCAATTAGGAGACTATTCTAGGGTTTTCCCTGTTCTCAAACACTTGTATCCTTAGCCAGAGCTCCAGCCACCCAGTATTGTACAGTGAAGTGGTGTGACATCAATCCAGCATTCAAAGCAGCACTGCCTTTTCCTCACCTTGTTTAAACATTAGCCCAGAACAATAACTAACCAGCTAACTAACACAACGTGAAACCAAAGACTATTTTCTTGCAGTCACAGGATTGTCAAACTATTTGACAAACCTTCTCTGCCAGCTGAATAGCTTAAATATTTCACTGTTGGTAGGTCCAAATATTTTCCTAACACTTCTTTGGAAGTTGTGTATACCTTTTTTTTTTAGAGGAACTTATTTTTGTGTACTGTATCAGACTAGTTGTAAATTTGTCTCCAAAGCACATTTAAAGAAAAGGTTAAAGTTTATATATGCAACAAGACAATGACCTGTAGTACCAGCTCCAACACCAAATAAACCATGAAACGTATTTCAGCCTCCCGAGTCTTCTTTGATAGGGCATTCTGGTGCATAGTGTTCTTGGCCTTAGAGGCAGCGCATCAACAAATGCAGAAGTCTTTCTTTTTCCTAGTATTCTTTTTTAAAGAAAAAGCACAAAAACCATTAAGGCTTCTAAGGTACTGTATGCTACACTCCACCATGGCCATAATCTAATGGTAGAACAAGGCAAGTCAAGAGAACCATTGCTAAGCTTACTTCAGGAAAACAATCAGTAGACGTCAGCAGCTACATCTAACAGCAGTGCCTTGAATCTTTGAGGTTCCCAGCTTTGATCTGGCATAAGGTAGTTACTAATTCCAGATGTGAATTAGCCTCAATCAGGACATTGGTACATCTTCCAACTATCGTAAGTAAAACAAAAGAATGGTTAAGCTGATAGCACGAGATAGGGTTGTTTGTAAAGAAAGTGCATTCAACACAATTCTATAGAGGAAGAAAATATGCAACAAGTTTTATTCAGCTTAAGTCCACCAGCACAAAGATTACAGGAAATAGAAAGTGCATTAATAAAAGCTAGTATTTACCAAAAAGAAAATATATTATTGATTCAAAATATTTTACAGTTGAATGATGCAATAACTTATTCTGGGCACCTACTGATTAAGAGAAAGATCAAGAAAATGGCTGCTTCACAAGTAAATCTAACTTCCCAGTTAAAGTCTGAGTTCAGTAGAGATCACTGAGTCCAGCAGTCTTCCTTGCTTTCTGCATTAATGCTCTCAGCTGGAACTGCTTGCGAGACAGAAGACGTACATGCTGCAAAGAAACAATAAGAACAGCTGGCTGATAAAGATGGTAGCTCTATAGCAATCCAAATTTTGAAAGCATGACCCAAATGAGATGTCTGTTTTGGGAAATATTAAATTTGTTGGTTCATTAAATGGCATTTCCTTGGCCTAGAATGACTTGTTACCATATACAATCACTATAGTATATTCTTATGATTTTAGTAATCAGATCCTCACATCCCTATCAGAAGTCATACGTATTCTAAAGTGAATGAAAGACAGATACAATTCCCATGGTATCACTTCTTTTAATAGAAGCGAAACAGAACTAGCAAGCTACGTAAGAACAAAATATGTCTCTACTTAGGGCACTGTCCACTGAACGTTTAAAGCAAAGCTGAGGCGGTAATATGGCGGAATCTCACCTGTTAGAAAGGGATATGACTGGTACCTCTCGTTAGCCAGGGGACCCAATTAGAGTGTTACACTTCGGCACACTAATCTATTCCAATCCAACTGCCACGCTAATTACTATGACATTTCATGAAGTTCTAGTCTCCATGTTAAGAAGTGTTGAATTTATTAATTCAGAAGTTCAAAATAGAAATAGATACGCAAGAAAACTAAGCATTAAGAAAAGCAAAGGAAAGAAGTAAATGATCTCAGTTCTTGACTAAAGGCACAAAACTTGCATGCTTCTCAAGAACAGCTCTTCTTTTTCTTCCATGAGCCTAACACACCACTGCCTGCTGCAAGAATGGCATCAGTAGACTGCAGGTGGAAAACTGACTGAGTTCTCTAGTCATCCTTAAAGTTGGTTTCTCCAAAATCAGTAGCCCAGACCAAAGTAAAGCGTGTACTGACACTAACAGTAAATAACCTCTATGTATCTATAATGCTTTTAAATTAGCCCATACCAATCCTGATATTCTTCTTCTGAGACCTGTGTTTCAACCTATATGTACTTACTGTATTTCTTCAGTGGGGACATCATTAACATCAAAAAGCTGAACGTAAGAATTCAAAGTACTTACACACATTTGAAGTGCATACATTAAAAATATCTCAAGAAGCCTACCTTTAAAAAGACATCTAGATCTATCACTCCACGCCTTAATGCTTCCCCAAGATAAAAGATGGTGTCTTCAATTGCATTTTCCTCTGCATATAAGTTCAGGATCTGCTTGTAAAGTGGTGCCGTAGGAATGATAACTTCATCTATGTCGTTATTTTCTGATTGACTTTCCATTTTCTCTAAGGCAGAACTGAGCTCCTCGTCCTTCTTTTTGAGCAGTTCAATGTTCTTGTCAACTTCAGCCTAAAAACATTTAAGGTGTTTATCTCATAACTCTCAAGAGCTGAATACCTGCTTCTGTCAAGATGACTTTAAAACTATGAAGAGTTTTAGAAGCAGTACTTGATTTTTCACTTGTGTTCACCTTCATCATGACTTATGCAGAAGAATGAGCTAGCAACTTACAGATTGGAGATTATACCAAAAAAAAAGTAAATGCTCTTTTAGATTATAATGCCAATCTATTACCATTTACAATTTTAGAGAAGGCATGCTAGCAGTCTAAGTATATTGAAGATACTACATGAGGAAGAGTGATGGTTTAAACTAACTAAAAACAACAAAAGCAAAGCAAAAAAAAAAAAGAAGGTTTTCTTTGGAGATGTATGCTTTGGAGTAAGTTCCTAGACAAGTCTGTTGATGGCAGATCACACAAACCAAGTCATATTGACTGGAAACAAAACATCCTGGTTTTACCATCCACAGTAACTACAGTTAAACTGCATCCGTATGAGAAACACTTGTTTTCAAATTTGCTTCTTTATATTTTCCATGCCCCACAGCTAACAAACCAGAAGAGATTTTTGTCCACATACTATGCCAAGCCATTAAGAACTCCTAACTGATTTAGTCATGTCTTATGTGGAAGGCAGCTTATACATTCTTGCCTTTTTGTCACATGTTGACAGTTCTATTATGCCCCTCCTTTCCCCAATTACAAGCTGCATTTACTGTGGTCACATCACAGATTTATACAATGGCACAATGGTATTTCCTGTTTCTCTGTTTCTTATTCATAATTGCAAACAGTCACATTCTCTTTTTTAAAAGCAGAATTTGAACATTAAGCTGATAGTTTCAGAAACTGGTCACCTGTCCCAAAAGCTTACCCCAGGCAGTGACACAAGGAGCACACACAGGAAGCAGAAGTTAGGCCTTCATGAAAAAACTCCGCAGCCATTTCTGAGCATGAGGAGTAGGAAAGACTCTTGTTTGGAACAAATGTGGAGTTATGAAGAAAACTGTGACTAAAATCAGTGTGTCTACACTATAACACTGAAACGTTCTCCAGCACTGCTGTCACATACTATTAGCCAGAAATAGTGATGCTGCTCCCCTGCTACTAACAGTAACATTTCTAAGACACAACAGAATGCATCTTAGGATCACTGGGATTTCCATCTTGCATCTGTGTAAACATACGCACCTCAATTTGGAAAGAAAATACATACTTTAAAAGCAATACAGTGGATGATATTTCTCTCATGCTGATATAAGATCAGTGTTTCAACTCAGCTTACCACTTCTTGATCCAGACGAGTTACCATCTCTTCCAGTTTCTGGTGTCCTTTCTTCAGGTCCTCCTCTGTGCGCTTCAAGGCATTGAGTTCAGCTTGAGCACGATCCATTTCTTCTTTCATCCGCCATCTCAGTTTATCACTGACTGCTGAAATAAGGGAAGCTCGAATGGTGTCTTCACTGATAGTTCCATCTCGACTGGGTCCTGCGCAAGAAAATTCATCAGCACACAACTCACTTCTGCACCAACTTCAATGTAAAACCAGTTTGAAAACAGTGGTGTACACAAAACATCAACGAGACCACACACCTCAGAGAATCCTTATTATTATACCCAAGGAATTTTTTGGATCTCTACTGCTGAACAAGACTGCACAAATCCACCTCTCTTCCCTATGCCTTTTACTTTATTCCCATATGCTTTCCGGTAGGTAAAACTTACATAAAGCCATATATTTGGGAAAATAAATCCATGCAGCTGACAAGAGTTACTATGAGAAAACGTACATCGTGATTACTAATGCATCAATTTCTTCTAAGATTAAAAAAGCATCAGATGTTGACAATGACTAATGTTACTGCTTCTTACATACAAACTGCACACGCATGCGTATAATTTTTAGAAACTAAAATGAACTACTACTGAGAACAGAGACTGAATTAATAAACTACTGCAAAGACAGGCTTGGGAAAACGCAAATGGCACAAGAGCTGACCTGTTCTGCAGTTCTGGCTTAAGCAGTTCAACCTGCTGCCACTCAACACAACCATTTTTAGCATTTGGTCAAGCATCAGAATCAGCAGCAGAAGCTGTCAAACAGCACCACGCATTCAAACTCAAGAATTTAGCACCACTACTTCTCATGAAAAGTAGAAAAGAACAGCATTTTGCGCACTGACAAGTAGAACTTAAGTCAGATTCAAACCACGAGGGACAAAGTTCATTCATAGTTAAGCACTATTACTGTAAGGCAGCCGATTGTAAACATACAACTTCCTAACCCAAACAAAAAGGTCCAATTTCACTTTTAAGAACAGCATCAGTGCGATTTCAGCTACTGTTTAATTTATCCAACCAATTATTCTCTATTATGCCAGAACCAGCAATTGATTCTACTTGTGTTTTTTGCCCCCCACATCTCTCTCACTCTTGGATATTTTATGTAAAGTACACTTTAACAGTAAACAGGACAGAAAGAAAAAGCCACAACACAACTAATGATTAAAGTTTGCATGTAAGTGCCAACAGACAAGAAAAAGGTCTTTGCACATGGATCATCAGTTAGATTTTATATATCCTCCTAAAGAGCATGAACCCTTAGCATTTTCTGCCACTTCCATAATTAGTGTAGCTTGGGGAAGACTTCACGGCAGCGAGCCAGTAAATCCAGAGAGCACTGAAACCCTTAACCTTTACCAGGCAGAGTCTGGTTTCAGAACTGACCTTAGGGAAGCAGACTCGTAGCTGAATTAGATCATTAATAGCACACAACTGAACTGAATGAGGAAAACAAAAAAAGTACTATTTGAAAGACTGGCTATAATTAAAAAACTGAAGCAAGTCTGAGTATTTTTGTTCAACTCAAAATAAGCTCACTAAAGGAAACACTCCAGCACCACATACACAAATTTGCAAGTTGTAGCTCCCTATAAGCTCCCAATAAACTGGCATGATAAACCATAGTCCAACTACAGTGGAAAAGAAAAATCTGAATAGGGGAGAAACATCAAGGAAGAGAAGTTTACTGTAAACACATTGGATGACTAAAGAGGTATCTCCACATTTCACCTGTTGTGAGAAAAACCATATGCAGGAGGTGCATGACTCTTAGCTAGCTGCCTTGCATTCAATTGCTACTACAAAATCTGGCATTACAACATGGTACCAGATGACCTAACTCAGGACTTCTGGAGTATTCTGTAATACCCGGCATATACTGCACCCCTCTTCATCTTCACTGAGAATGAAAAGGAAGAAAGTAAATGAAATATGACATGTATTTTAAATTAACTCTTTACCACACAAAAGCAAAACAGGATCTGTTTTCAGAGAGAGACACTGCAGAAAGCCAATGTTCCCTTGAAAGGTTCCCAACACTTTTCTGCATGTCTGACAGTGAGAGCCAGCATGGACTACCAACCCTCAAGGACCCAACGACCCCCCAGTAGTGAGCAATACTTGGCTTTCTTGTAGACTGTGTGGTAGCCACAACTCATGTCAGAGTGGAAATGACAATTGAAATGACTTTCAGAGAACACTTGTGTGATACACAGGTCTGAAAGAACACGGACATGAAGGATGGGATCGGGCACAAAAAATAAGAATTATCATTTCCTGTAGTTTCCAAATTCTGTAACAGAACAATTCCTCAAGTATTGTTAAGAGTAAAACTGAAGCATCCGCCTTCCTCTGCCAATCTGTGAGCTTGCTTTGTTCCCAAGGTGAACTAAAGTTTCAAGAGGGAAGAGCATATGTAAATAGCGGGGAGTTCACACATGAAATTACAAACCTGTGGATATTCTTTTAAATTGCAGTGCAAGAGGTGGTGAACACCTGATCTTCTGAAAAAGGACACAACTGTCTTCATCCTTACCATGCAACTATTCCAAAGGACTGTCCAACTGCAAGGTTATGCGCCACCTTCCTACTAAACTAGAGAATACTTTCCAGTGGTTCCCTACCCGTTACACACACGCTAGAAATGAGACAGGGCAGAAACGATGCTAGTGCATTTTGCCAGCACAGGATGATTGAGCAGCAGAATAGGAAAATATGAATCAATTCTCTTGGTTTCACTGCTGACAGCAGGTAAGAAGTAAAACAAGGAGCAACAGCAAGGAGGCAGAAAACAGACTCAGGTAAAAGGCCTTCCAAGTATGCACTGGAAATCTCTGCTTTAGGACTTGCAAAATAAAGTATAAATAATGAGTAAATAAAGCAAGTCCCATAGACAATTAAGTGAAGATAAAAGCATGTTTACAAAGCAAAACAACAAACAGCAGTACAGACAATCAAAAGTCACCTATAGTTTAAGGGTGAGGGGAAAAAACCCTTAGGTTGCTTATATACGCTGTTTTTCAACATATTCATAGAGCAGACAGTGCTCTGCACACAGTCAGGAATTTTATAGGTTCCTGAGTGAAAAAATAGAAAGAACATAAACAGTATCTTCTGGATAACATCTTCCTCCCTATTAAAATCAGTATTTCGGAAGGTTGGATATAAGAACAATAAATTCCTTTTCTCACTGTTGCTCTTTATGTAACAATTACAGTGGGAAGCTTTGCTTTGATTAAATACTTTCCGAGTTACTCACCAACTGTAGTCACAGGGGGCTGAGAAGGATAGTATGGAACATTAGTGGTAGGTGGGAATGGAACACCAGCTGGATAAGGATAGCTCGGGAAGCTGCTTTGACAAAGAAATATAGGCTGAAGTTATTTAATTACTAGCAAAACTTGATCCATGTCACCATGTTAAATATTTATTCATATCACATTTAAACTACAGGCTGAATTACACTTTCTTTTCTCCTGTTCACACTAACATCTTTCACAACTTGTACTTCTGATATTAATGTAAGATGGGATCATTTTAACTCAAGCCCTACCTAGTTATTTGCTGGTCAAGCACAGAGATCATTCCAAATGCTCAACAGGCTGCCCTTCAGTATCTAAACTGCCCTCCTAAAACCCAGAAGTACCCAAACCAAACTGTTCTATCTACAGACTGACAAAATATACAAATCCTAACCATTTTCAACATTATACAACAATTTAACAGGAGACTATTGAACTGCTTCAAGTGAAAGAAAACACGCCTCATGCAAAATACACTATGAACACTTTAAATAGGTATATTTAGGAGGAAAATGTTTGCCACAAGAACGTGGCACAACCTCTCTTTTTCACTCCTTAAAACATGCCCCCAGTGCTTACAGTTTCTTTGCTTTTCAATGCCAGAATGTTATGTACTACAGCAACTCCTCATACTCTCCTAACACGATCAGGACATGAGGACATCCATAATTAAATAGAAAGGTACAAACTAGAGAACAGTCAGCATTTATTTGTTCAGAAAGAATGTTATCTGCCAGGAAAAAATGTCACTGGTGAATGGCAGAGCTGATGCACGGCTGCTCCTCTTTCTCATTTCCAGAGAATATAGCAGAAAGCAGCAGTTTATTTCAAATGATGATTGCAGTCACTACTAGGAGATAGTTCTGTTGTGACTCATGTTCAGTTTATAATCTCTGTGGAACAAGACCTAGCACTAGCAAGAAAACACACCAAGGTTCATATTAATCCACTAACTGCTTTGTTCAAATATTTGAGCTGTTCATCACCCAACCAATACTACCAATGCTGTTAAGAAGAAAAACCAACTTTTAGGACGTAAGCACGTCCTAAAGCACGTAAGCATAAGTACCTTGTAACACTAATTAATTACGTAAGTGAATCAAGAGAACGTGCAGGAATAAAGTAATCGCTTTCCAAAACATAACTATCACCCACGTATATCATAACTGAAATAAGCAACACTAAGAAAACGAAATCTTTCCGAACTTTCTCTTGGCTGTTAACAAAGAGTTCAGTCCTCTCTTCTAAACAAACAGCTACCATGATAATTACATAATACAAAGATCCAAATCCATGGTAAAAAAAAATATAAATGGAACAGAAATAAGACTAGATTCTGTTCAGTGAAACCACCCATTATGTCAGTGCTGATGAGAAGCGCTCAGAGTGGCTCTTACCTTGGGTTTGCAGTGCTTCCAGTTGGATAGGGAGATATTCCTGGCATGCCAGGCACGTAGGAAGCTAAATAAAATAATGATTTTATGTATTTCTGCTTTTCAGAATTTGAACATATACAAAGATCACACCAGTGAGATGGCATTACGCTGCAATACCATGCTTTCCAACACACTGAACAATATTTATTAAGATACTAATTAAAAAAGCAGTAACTATACTAAGTAAAGTATGTCTGCTTAAGAAAAAGAGTCTGGAGGAAGGGAACTCAAAAAGGAGGCACGTAAAAGATGACATAAGTGACTGTGTTTTTATCTAACAGCTGAGAACAATAAGATAACCCTCCCAGTGAGCCATTGCTCTCTACTCTGCTCACTAAACAACAAGCATAGAATTTAAATACCTTCAGCATGGCTGGGGATAACAGTCGGTTAGCTGTTCAACAATCCAATGTTATTTAGTGATTTCTTTCATTTATTTTCATCACACTCCCAAAAAACTTTCATCAACAAACACGCCTTAGCAATTGCATGTTTCTTCTTAGAAAGCTGTAACAATTCTGTTATAAAAACTATACTTTCAATGTATTTATTACTCATTAATAGTAATTTTAGGAGTGTTACATCAAATGCAGGGGTTTTTTTTCCCTTTTTCTTTTTTTTGTTAAAGAATTTCAATGATTCTGGATTTTTATTGCTTAAACAGTGCATCCAGAACTTAAAAATAAGACAAGCTGCCTATAAAATAAACCCTTAAAAGAAACTACACTAGTAAAGCTAAGTAGTTA
The DNA here is from genome assembly GCA_002909625.1 of Bambusicola thoracicus. Lineage (NCBI taxonomy): Eukaryota > Metazoa > Chordata > Aves > Galliformes > Phasianidae > Bambusicola > Bambusicola thoracicus. The sequence continues at coordinate 3,994 of PPHD01019435.1, read as the reverse complement.
TTAATCATGTGAAAATCCAGAAACACTGTTTTTAGGATGACCTCCAACCCAGCAGCCTCCAGTGACTCTGAAAGAACAAAGCAGTGATGTTTCAGCTGACGAGCCTTCCTTAAAGCATGATACAGGTCACAGTCCCCACCAAAACTATACTTGCAGTGACACCTGCTGTTCTTGGAAAACTCAACAGCTTCATTGAATCACCTGGCGCTCTTACAACATGTAGGCTAACACCAGACAAGCCATAAAGCCCCATGCACTTACCTTTAGCCAATTATCTCTAATGGCCCCATTTAACTACCCCTCTTTGGTCCCACTTGGTTATTTACTTGTGGCTCTCCCTCGCCAATAAAAGAGTGAATTTTGCCCCTATCTCCACACAAATTCTTCCAATAGTTCAAGTACAGCACAAGTGAATTACTCGTGAATATCCATCAACGTAGAAAGCCATTTTATAATAGTATTTATCAACGAATGAGGTAGAAAGCCTTTGGAACACACTCTGGAGCGCGAGCATTTGTATAAATTGGCAGCCCAGAGCACTTACTGGTTGGTGGGCCAGTTGCCTGGTACGGCGGGTAGCTGGCTGAAACAGTGGGCCGAGAAAAGACTGGAGGTTCCTCACCAAACACCACAATCATAACTTGAATCAGTTCCAGCAGGTCTGACTGGGGCTGCAAGGAGACGCACATCACAAGTTGGTGACATCTGCTCACAGCTGGTTTAACTATAACAAAACGGTACCATTCCACATGCACACATATACAACATATACATATATATACTACTACTTATACTACACAAATGTTGAAGTACCACTCGTGTTTATTAGATTTATTCCTCCTGATCACTTTTGATAGAACTAAGCCTCTTCTACAGTTACGACCCTGTCAGTACATTTTATCTTCTTCGAAAGTCCACATTTTAGTCAAAATGTCTGAGGCCTGCACTGCTCAGTAGATTCAGTTATTAATAAAGAAAACAGATGCATATACTCAGAGCTCTAGCAAAGTCTACCTGAAGCAGCCATACAGCACTTCACTTTAATCTGAGATTAATTTCATCCCAGAGATGCTTCAAACAATTTACAGTTTACCTTCAGTAAACATTCTTATCTCACAGTAAATATTCTTATCTTCAGATCAGCCCCCTGCTATGGGAGGAAGTCTATGCTGCACTGTTCAATCAGATGGGCTGTCACTAAAGGCACAGTTAACCCGACAGCAAAGTCTATAACACTCTGAATGTTAAGATATTAAAAATAACAAGCAGTTATTTCAAAGAATAAATATCTGAATTAAGATCTCAGAAAAAGAGAGCTATGTTTCTTGTTAGAAATGGTACAGTTATCCGAAAAACAAAAATTAGTAGAGTAATTTAACAAGCTGAAGTTCCCTATACTTACGTATTTCCACTCATGCAGGTAAGGAAGGTATATCTTTCCATTAGCATCAACATGCTTCCCAGTTTTTATTGTCATTGAGCTAGTGGGTTTAACAAAACAGATTGGGGGATTGAAAGGGTAGGTGTCCAGCAGCCACAAGCAAATGGGGATGTTGTATACGTTACCTAGAAGGAGGATTTGAAAGATTTTAGGAGTCCTGTCCTTCTACATTCAGATTTTTAAAGCATACATAAAGTACTGAAAAGAGTACTGAAATATAAACAGAAGTGAGAGCTGCCCAAGCAGCGATATGCACTGCATTTATACCACGGATAAGTAACAGATTTCATAAAAACAGTGATCACTGAAGTAGTGTAACTGAAGCGTTACAAATATCAACAGTTTTTCACGTGATTCTGTAGAATAAATAACAACCTAACAGTGATTATATCAATAATAAATGCATACCTCTGTAAGGCACAGGAATGGTTCCACTGAGGCTCATCAACTCTCTCGATGAACCATCGTTAAAAACTGAAAGGGAGCAGACAGCACTTTGAAAACAAAGCTATTTGCTATGTTAACCTCTGTTCAGATGATAGCCCATCTATTTGTTAACGTACATTTTCAGAAGTGATGTGCGAACGTGTTTATATCTACACATGCATGTATATACTCTATGTATATCAACTCAGCTTGAGTTCTGCTCTTGCACAGCTCACTGGTAAATTGTTGTCTGTAGTCAGATAACTTCTTATGAATAATGTATTGCTGAGAAATGGTTTACTAATTATTGTCAGGCTACCTTTACTGCAAATAGAACTGCTTCCCTGTTTACAGTTGAAGTAACACATGAATTTTCCCACTGCTCATTTCACCCTACCAACCAGCTGTAATTGGCTCCGTGCTCAAGTCTGCCAAGGCAGCTTTGGAAGAGGCAGGTAACAGAAATGGGCTTCTTGCTACAGCTCAATGCTATACTGAATCCCGAACACTATCTTAATTCAAACCTGAATCCTTTAAAGCACTGTCACAACTGTTCATTTTTAATGAAGTAGGCACGTTAATTTACAATACTTTTAAAATAGATGGAACTGTAGACGTATCTTTGCATCACAGCAAATGTGAACTTGTAAGATATCAGCAACCCCCAGGGCACACACCAGTAGGACATCTCTGAGTGACCAAATAAAAGCTAAAGAGGTGGAAAAATGTACCACCTCCTGGCACCTTTCTACATTACTGAGTCTATTTCAGAAAATAAATGTCTGCTCCAGGGAAGTACTGACATCAAAGATCAAAAAGACTACCTTTAAACTCCAAGCTCTAGCTTTAACTCCTTACTCTCCACACAAACTACAGATATACCTTCTATGAAGAGAATTTGATAAGAAAAACTTGCTCGAAGCCTTACCATATGAATCCATAACAGGTTTGAGGTCCTTGTACTGAGAAATGACGCTGTTTGTCTCCTGTATAGTTAGGTCTCTGTACTTATACTGGAGAACAAAAGAGAAAGAAAGTCTTTAGAGCCTAAAGCTGCAGCGTAAAACACATTTTGTTTTCCAAAATACCCCACATTTATGGAAGTTACGGATGGAAATTTTTCTGCACTCTTATTTTCGAGTGAGATTTTGTTATTTCTACATAATCGAACCAAACACTCCGTTAATGCCTTTAACAAGGTGTTAGGACACTTTCATTCTTAAATAGGAGTCCACAGATCCAAGTGTCTTGGGGAAAACTATCACTTTTCATTCATATTCTGCCATAATCAATGTTACATTTCAAGTAAAGGCAAGTGCTGCGACACAGCATTTATCAGAAGTTAATTACCAGTACTACGTCAGGCACACATTCGAAGAGAGCATACTACAAACACTGGTTTCATCCCCTTGCTTTCATCTCAGCACAGACCCGAAGTCTCAGAACTATGACACGCAGACAAGAGGAGATGCTCCCAGCTGGCAGAGCGCCGTTTCACCACGTGGTGTAGATCTTCACACTTGCGGCCATTCTTCTTGCTAATTGCCACTGAAATCTAACAATGCAGCCCCTTGCCCACACCCTCAATGCATTACAAAAGAAGGCAACCATCAGGTGGCTCAAGGAAGGGATGCTGTCTCATCCACCAGCCTCGGTAGGAAGACAAAGGGCCCTGTACAATGTGATGTCTGATGCCCAAAACAAGCATGCACTGCAAACAAAACAAATTCCAACGCCATCCAAGAGCAAAGCACTGCACCATGGCTGAGGAATATTAGATCATTATAATACAATCTTTTTCTGGGTTCATTTAGTTAGTAACTGAGGAGCTCTTGGAGGAGATCCAGAGGAGGGCCACTAAGGTGATCAGAGGGCTAGAGCGCTTCTCCTATGAGGAAAGGATGAGAGAACTGGGACTGCGTAGCTTGGAGAAGAGAAGGCTCTAGTGAGACCTCATTGTGGCCTTCCAGTCCTTGAAGGAAGCATATAAATAGGAGGGAGAAGAGCTGTTTACAAGGGTGGATAGTGATAGAACAAGGGGGAATGGTTTTAAACTGAGACAGAGGAGGTTTAGGTTAGATACTGGGAGGAATTTTTTCCACTCAGAGGGTGGTGACACACTGGAAC